>BHFT01024250.1:0-11473 GCA_004320025.1 Laticauda laticaudata | reverse complement strand
CTGGGATTCATCGTTGGTCATTCCTCCTGTTTCGCATATTAAAACATTTGCTATAGCCAGAGATCGATGGATTATTTTACTAACAATTACAATATACAATTTGACCTGAAATGAAGTATCAGGCATGTCTCACATAGAGATATGATTTCAATTTCATTAGAATTTTATGTATATATATAAATATATATATATATATATATATACTGTGCGTTTAGCTTCCTTCGGGTATTATCCACGATTGTAGTTCCTGTTTATAAAGATTGTGCAACGTTTCAGCAGAATCTCATCTGCCATCATCAGGCTTCTGAATGGAAGTGGTGGCTCACTTCCTCTGTTTCAAATTTGAGGCTGGGTCCTCTTCTGATTGGCTAACTTAACTCTGGGTCTGTGTTCATTTGGACTGGTTAGTTTGATTGAATTGGTGTTTCTGGTTTCTTCGTGTCTGTTTGTGGCTTTGATTGGCTGCTAGCACTCTTGTTCTTGTGTTGGAGGCTTCAATGCCTGCTTGGCTTCGTGTGAAAAAGGCACGGCTGCTCTTCATCAGCAAGCTGGGTTCAGCCTGCGGCGCCTGGTGGGGGAGGTGTTTGAGTTGGAGGCATCAAGAGGGCAGTCTGTCTGTGCTCAGGTGTTTGTCTGGTTGTGGTGTGGAGATCTTTCTATTTTGGAGGTGCAGGCCTTTCCAAATGATTGACAGTCTGCTTGAATCATCTCTTCTATTCAATGCTGTCAGGTCTTTTTTCAATCTCTATGGCTTTCGATCTCTGATGAATTCTGTGGTGGGGTTTTTCTATAGTGGCTAGGGTTTTTTGTGCATGAAAGTTGATGTGTGACCTGTGACATTTTTCAACGTGTTGGACTAGTGAGGAGGTTTGTACATATGAGCTATGATCGTAGATATTGGGATGAGATGACTAGGTCGGAGGAGAGAGAGATACTTATTCATACACTCACTATACATCGATAAAAAGTCCAAGATCGGTATTGGATCAACAAGGCAAATGCTTACAGTGCAAAAAGAGCACGTAGCATTATGCCAGAACTTATGGGCTTTCACCACAGTCAATTTTGATCTTTGGGGTCCTCAGAGGCTGCTATTTTTTTGTCTGTTTCTGACAGGCAGTCTTGAATGATGATGCTGTTGTAACGTACTTACTACGATCTTTATCTGTACGTACCAGTCTGCTAGAGGTAAGAGGCAAGACAAGCTGTTCCATAGGTCTTTGGCCTTCTAAGGTTCTGCAGCTAGAGTTATTGGGCTGAGTGTTACTGTGGAGCGATCAAGCTGGTGACTCTCTACTTGTATAGTGGTAAGCCAGGACAACGCCCGGTGTACCTCCAGACGCATCACGAGGGAGAGAGTTCACGTACTTTTATATCGGATTGTCCTTATTCCAAGCGCGACTTGATTTGGTAAATACAGGCTCTGTATATGCCGTGCAGGCACCAGAAGAAGATATTTAGCGTGACTAGATGGCGATATGGCTTGGTCGGGATCAACTGGGAGTCTCGAAGGGGTACGCGGTTGGTGTGGGTCTGTTTTACTTTTGGCTACTCAATGGTCCGGTCCCAGCTGTCCATGTGTCTTCTACTTTGGTAGATTAGCTACATCTAGGCGCAATGGTAGTTTGTTTGTTTATTTTCTGTTTCCATGGTGAAACTTGATTTCTCCTTGGCGGTGTGTGTTTGATCTTAGGAGTGTGTTGTATGGAAAATTGTTGTAGGCCTTTTCTTTTCCATGGGGACCAAATTATATATATTCGATGGATCTAAGCTGATATGTACTCGTAATTACCGAGAGGTGAAGGTGCCACGGGCACAGAACTCTAATAGCCATCAGTGACAGACATCTTATATGATTCGGACTACTAACACGATACTGGGCCAGCCCACGAATTTGGCTTCCCTCCGAGTATATCCTTCTGACACTATATGAAATCATGTGTTGGTTAAGTGCAGTGTTCTGTTAGTTCCCACTGCAGGTCTTTAGCTGTTGGCTATCTTATTTTTGATGATTCCAAGAGTTTCTTTACCTCCGGGACTGAGATGAATACAGTGAAATACACGGTCCAAACTTACAAGCAGATCTCTTGTTCTACCGTAAGCGTGTAGAATCTTTTGATTATCTTCTAACCAGAAGTGGTAGAGTTTTGTACATATGAACGCTGGCGGTTTCAGCATGGGCCAGCTGTAGTCTGTTCTTTGGCTAGTATTTAGCTAGTTTTCGATGAGAGTAAGTACGAGGCATAGCACACTGAGAATGACTATAGGTATACACACACCACTTCTTTGTGTATTTATTGGGAGGCCGGTATAATTCCTGGGGGCATCTAGACAGATTTTCATCTTGGGATGATCGCCTGTTGGATTTCTTTGCTTATGTGGGCTGGTTATAATTTTCTTCTTGGTCTAAATTTTTTCCACGTATGTGGCCTTGGGTCTGTGTTTTATAGGTTTGTATTCTGGACGTCCTGGAGTAGGTCTGTCAATTTTGTTTCATAGTTTTTTTCTGTCCATTAGCTTGATCTGTGGCATTTTCCTTTGTCCTGCTGGGAGTATCTATTATCGATTATCATTTTTTCAGGCGGTTTTGTAATGCGCTGAACATCCTTTTGGCAAAATCTATTTTGTTTCTGGTGGTTTCGTTTGTGCAAAGATGGTGAAGTAACCTGGTGTCTTATTCTGTCAAAAAAAACAAAAACACTATATATATATATATAATATATAATAAATATATATTATATATAGTATATTTATATATACATATCTTTATATATATATTATAAGCCCCCGTACTACCGGAGGTGATCAGACGACCGACCCTGCGCTGGGAGGACTGCGGCGAGCCCCATAAATATATATATATATAAAATATGTATATATACATATAAAATATATATATAACTATACTAGTCATAATAAGTATATAAGTATATTAGTATATAGGTATATAGTACCGGCTATATAAGAATATATATATATTCTGTGTTTTTTAAGGCTCTCCGCGCGCGCGTACCCTCTACATTCTTTAGACGATTTAGCTTCCTTCGGCGCGTCATTATCCACGTCATTGTCACGTTCCTGTTTGAAAGTTGTAGCAACATTTCACGCGAGAATCTCAAATTGCCATCATCAGGCTTCTGTGATAGCATGTGTGGTCTCACAGTTCCTCTGTTTTCAAATTGAGGCCTGGTCTATTCCTGATTGGTTATCTAGCCTGCGGTCTGTTGTTCATTCGGACTTGGATTTGATTGATTGGTGTTTTTCTGGTTTCTTATCTGTCTCGCTCCTGTCGGCCTTTGATTGGCTGCGCAACCCCACTCTGTCTCTTGCTCGGTTGGGAGGCTTTCAAGTGCAGCTTGGCTCCCGTGTGATAAGGAATGGCTGCTATTCATCCCAGCAAGCTGCTATTCATAGCAAGCTGGCGCTTTCACCCTCGGCGTGCCTGGTGGGGGGCGACGCATGTTTGAGTTGGAGCTATCCAGAGGGAGTCTGTTCTTGCCCCAGCCGTGTTTGCCTGGCCTCGTGGTGTGAAGATCTTTCTAATTTTGAGAGTGCAGGCTTCCAAATGATGACAGTCTGTGCGACATCTCTGCTACAACTTAACAGAACTACAATGACGCGTGGGATACCATAAGCCCGAACGGCAACGCTAAACCAGCAATCAAATGTAAGTACGCGCAAGAGCTTAAAAAACAATATCTGACCTCTCACCGGGAGGAAATAAACAGCCAGATCAAAAAGCCTATGAAGAGCTGGAAAGTTAGAGCAGAAATCACTATGGTGACCTAAAAATTCCTATGGCAGCCCGCAGAGACAAACAATGTAACACCCACCACCTGCTTCAACATTAAATTATTCAATAAGCACACAGCAGCTACCAAACGTATCCTGCAAAGAACAGAATTGGCTCTACTCCCCCAGAGCAACTGACACCTTCAAAGAAAGATTCCACATTAGATCCGTTAAACGAAAGATTATGCTAGCACTACACCTGGAATTGGCAGAAACAAAGACTTCCACCCAGAAGTTTAGATTGACACACACTCCGAAGCACGGGAGAGCGAGATAATCACGTAACTACTCTGTCGACTGTGCCGGGATGACTCGAAACGTGTCACCACCTTATCTCGAAGAGACCACTCAGCGAGAGAGGCACAACACCAGTAATACCAACTAAAAAAGTTAGCACGAAGAATATAGCACGACAGAGCACAGCACAGCTGCCAAGAGCAGGACACGATTACGACTGTATTAGCTATATACGCGGAATACAGGACACTATTGTAGCACATATCATTCACACCATCACTGCGTAGCATACTGGCAAGAGGAGCCCGACAAGAACGCATTATATATATATCCACTATAATTCACGAGACGTCTTTCGAGGGACAGAGTGAATGTGAGGAAGTGGGGATCTTCAGGCGACTCATCCCACATCAACCGAGTTGAGAGGTATCTACGATGCTCAATGCAACCAAGTTTGAGGACTCGAAAGATAAATGAGTATATCACAGCGATGATCAGCATGTTAGCGAAGAGAGGTTGCTTTACCAACAGGATACTCACACACGAGTCGGCGCAAGAGCTTCTTCCTTTTAACTGCTAGTCCAATCGCGACAGTCAGGACTGCGATTAGACCTTCCGGCTTGACACATTTGACGCGCGAGCGGAGTGGTTCCCTCAATTGGTCTGGGGGTCGCAGAGTGCTCTGAGCACACACAGGGTTGGCCTGTTGATGTGAAGCTACAGAGATACGAGGGAGCTAAAGGAGAAGACGGGATCGTTTCGTGCTCATGCGATTTCAAGGCTTCTCATAGATCAACAAACAAATATAGCTAGAAAGATCATAGTCCGATATCTAGAAACGCGAATGCAGGGCCACCAGAGACCTATCGTGACCCATGACATGCGGCTTACATCGCGTCACAAGAGATATCACATACCCCCCCAACACAACCTCTCGGCTATATCTGGTCAGATATATGCTACCACACACGAACTCATACCACCCATACAAGAGAAGCATTGAAGACACGACCACTCCCGGCTGGACCAGAAGCCATAAAACCACACGCTGCATCATTAGACCTCTCGCATTACAAAACCCCTCCGACACCCAGTACAACGAAGGCAAACTGACACCCCACCTGAAGATTTGGCACGACCATGCAACACCGCCGAAGCCCCAAACCAGACAGGGATCACAGCTGTCACGCAGCAGCTCAAACTCGCCCAGCAACCTAAGACTAACTGAGCAACTTAATTAGTGGTTCCTTTCTGGGCCGTTACGGTCGAAGCGTTGGTTGGCGGTCACGTTGTTTGTTAAGTGGCTTTTATTGCGGGTCGTTTCTTGCGGCCAGTAGCGAGGGCTCTCCCACCTCCTCTCCTCTAATCTCCGTGTTTGAGGATGGGTCTCCCCGCCTCTCTGGTCTGGTTATTATTATTGTTATTTTTTAATGCTTTGCTGTGGCTTCTAGCGTGTGTGTTGTCCCCTTCTTTTCTTTGCACCTGCGCGTCTGTGTTAGGTTCTCTTTCTAAATGTTCGTGACTCTCAGTGATCTACCTGTGTCTTCTCCAGCTTCTTTCGTCCCTGTTTCTAGATCGTATGACTGGGTCCCTGTACCTGGGTTATTGTGCATACTCCCCATAGTGGTGACCCGTGTGAAGGATTTTTTGCGTAGACCAGGTCACCCCTGTTTCCACAATGTGGACAGTGGCTCTACTAGAGGAATCCTGCTGGTTTTTCAGGGCTGTCAGGTGGGGTATACCATCTATCTCGGTGCGACTCTTTAAATATTTCTGGCCCCATCGAATACGTTCTGCTGGCTTTTAATTCATCTCGTGGCTGTTACCGGTGTGATGTTGTTGTACCTGGTTAGCATTCCCTGTAAGAGATTTTTTTTGTAAGTCCCCGTAGTCCTCCACGTTCTCTACCCTGGTCTCTCTTCATATAACCCGACCTCCCCTGGACGCCCTCTGGCATAGTCATGAGGCAGCGCCACCCGCTTTGTAGCGTGGCACGCAACCCCGGGAGCTCGTTCAGGCGATGTCCTTATACACCCTTGTTCACGGCCGAACGAGAACTTTTCAAATGCTCCAGTGCCATGAACTGCGGCCCAATTGTCCTGAAAGCAAATTGGGCTCCAGCATACCATGTGTTGCAAAATCGGGCTTTCGTCACGCTGTCTGATGGACAGCTTCTGCCATGTTGTGGAAAGTTCATGACACTGTACCACATCCAACCAATTTGAAGCTAAGTGCGTACTAACTACTATTTAACAAATGTGGTCCTTTTGTCTGCCCTTGCGAAATCTCTTGCTGTATTCTTAGACCAAGGCTCCCTCGGTGTTGCCGTCAGTCGAAGCCAACAGGTGCGGCCCAGGGGGTTTGTACAGGTCTGATATTTTGGTCCATTGCGTGCACGAACCTTCTACCAACCCACATCTCCCACATATGCTTTATCCATACCATGGCATTCCCATTACAACTAACTCACTGCCCAAGCGATTCTCATCTCGTGCGAATACCGCAGGTGTCCTTCCATGCAAGATATCCAGTAACTTGATTCCTTGGGAGTAGTCGGCTACCGGTTCGACTACCCGAATCCCTCATGAGCTATAGTCAACCTTTTAACATTGAGAAGTCCTGTCATGTTCCTGTTCGGCAATGTATTAAAAAGTCTTCCCAATCAGTCATTGTTTTACCTGCCAACGCCGTCTGATTCCTACCCCAGTTCTTACAATTGCGTCAGCCCATCTTTATTGTCTCTTGACGAAGTTTCTATTTCACCCATGTCTTGCTGCAGGTTATAGGGTACAGGGTTTGGTGAATCGTTCTCAGCTTTGTTACGCAATGGATGTGGTTGGTGCCGGCACTTCCCAGTACCATCTCCACAATGGGCAGGGAGACACAGCTCAGGGCATCAGCGCTGTGATACATGAACTTCCCTTACCCGTGCGCAGTTGAGTTAACTCTTGTAATTGTATGCTCAGCAAGGCCACATTGGATGCCGAACCCTCGTCAGTTCGTGGTGACAAGTAATGTTTGAGTGGACCTTGTTTCTGGCAGAGTGTATCTTCCAAAGAGTGCGCCCATTGTGATAACTTTTGCTTTACAATCTATTCCAACTAACATTTTAACTTACATCTGACTCAGTGTATGTGCAGAGTAATAACTCTGTAGAGAGGAGGTTGGTAGAGAGTAAGTATGCAGAGAGTAAGTATTTGTACCAAATAAGACCTTGAGAGAAATACCCAAGAAACATTACCTAGGTAAAAGAGGGCAAAACATTTTTTAAGTCTTGCCAAGTAAGATAATATTCAGAAGTGACTCAGGCACAGACACTTCCCTAATTCACTGGATCAGATTCTCCTTTTTGTTGGTCTCTTCTCTATGGGATATTATTCTCCTAGAGCAGGCCTGTCAAACTTGGGCTGGATGCATCACACGTAGGCAATGCCCACTCCGGTTCTGCAAAGGTCACCTGTGTGTGAGTTGGATGGTCATATAAATTTGTTTAACAAATAAAAATAGCCAATCTTAATAAAGGTAGTTTTTATTAAATGCTTCCTCTATGATCCCTTCATAACTTTATAGTCAACAAGAGGGCAGTTTATCTGTTTTCATGGTATATTGCGGTCCTATTCATAAAAAAAGCCTCCAAGGACCGACCATGAAATGGCTTTCATGATGCATCATCTTCACAAAATAGTTAGCCATCTCCTCTCCTCGTACAGATGCTCACTATCACTACTCATATAGACACTCATTATTGCCTTTGTATTATATTTACAAACAGATAGATTTATCATTTTTATTTTCTAATAATGCCTTTGAGGTCTACAAGAATCAAAAACCATTTTTGAATATCAAGATTGAGTTGGAGGCTTATGCTGCATTTTGTCATTCCCCTCCAGGTTTTTTTTTTCCTAACACTAAAGCATTTTTAAGGTCAAATATGGCAAGAAACCTAAACATTATGAAGACTGCTATGTTGTGCCTCTCTGAAACATGCTCTTCAAGCAGCTAACACCTGAAGGCAAAAAAAGGAAGAGGAGGAGACTAGTTGCTGTTGTTAAATAAATATTACTGGATTTCTTATAGCTTGCAGTTTGTGTGACTCAGAATCTCCATGCTTTACTCTATAATTTGTTCCTGGTCTAATTTTGAGTATGCTCTAATTATGCAAGTCATCATGCTTAGTTAGTAAACAGTTAAGAACAATGAGTAGAATGGGTTTCCTTCAGCGTCATTCTTGTTTTTAATCCATACATACATACTATAAATGTTTAACTGTAATTTAACCATAAATGTTTAAATGCTGTTGCCCAGCAACAAAGACTTGGCAAGAGCTCAGAAGCAGCTCCACATTACTAACAGACAATGGAGCACACTGTTCAGCGATCAATAACTTTTGATTTAAAGACAATGCTCAGTTTAGCAGCCTTTCTATCTACAACTACCAAGTGTATTAAGTGAGCAATAAATATAAGAAATCTGTGGAAAGCAGAGCTTTGTTTCAAATTTTGTAAAACAATTTGTCACAAATATTCTCCATCCTTCTCAAGTGATTAAAAGTGTGCCGTAAATTATACTACATATATATGTACTGCCCTTGAAGAATATTCAGAAGCATCCTGGTGTAGAAAGTGGCAGCATAACCAGTTGATAACATATTTTATTTGGCACATATAACACCATGTGTGGAATTAACCATGGGAGACAGTGGGAAAAGTTGCAGTCAGGGCAAAGGTTGAATATGAGGTCACTGACTACAGANACCATGTGTGGAATTAACCATGGGAGACAGTGGGAAAAGTTGCAGTCAGGGCAATGGTTGAATATGAGGTCACTGACTACAGAGCAAATGTGGGCATGGCAATATCTCAAAAGGGCTCTCCCCAGTTATTTGGCTATAAAGACAAGGGGGAGAAATGAATTTCAGGCTTGCAAGATTATGTTAATGTAACTCTACAATGAAGTAGAGCTAATACTTGTGGGTGTATTTTTATCTGTACTACCTTGCAAGATTGACAAAACACAACTTCATGAGTGGTATTGATTGCCATTGATGACGAACGTGGTCATCAGTACCTATTTTTCAAAATACAATATGGTGAGATTAATCTTCCATGCATTGCTTGGTGTACATTTTTATTTTATCTCAAAGACTTGGAATAGCAGCTCACAATATTATATACACTAAAATGCCTGTATGTCTATGTGGTAGTCCAGAGGCATTCCTGGAAATAAAGATTGTGAGGCTAGTACTTTTCTTTGAATTATTTATAGTTTATTTCTATTCTATTTATTTCTATTCTAAAGCAAGATAAGTCAGTTAGGAAGCCTGGTGGCAATTGTAACATAATACCTAACATTTACATTTATTGGCCTTGCACTCCTTAGTCTAACTGGAATATTCTAAAAAAGAAATATTTTAATGTTGGATAAATTGTCTGACGCAATTTGTTTATAAGTCTTGTGATTCAAAACCATATTTAGCTTTTGGTTATTTATTTCAAATTCTTTAAATGCTTAAACTTACAATTTATTTTTCTTTTGTTCAGAAATGTAGATAGGTAGCTTTTTGAATTTGTCATTCCAAAGACTTCTAATACTTTTAAGATGATTTAACTGTAAGATGGTTAGATTTCTGAAAATGATTGAAGCAAGATGAGCAAACCTAGTGTCCTTTAAAAGTTTAAAGAGTTCTGCTGCCATTGTGAGCTTCATGTTGGGGCACTCAAATTGAGGAGAACAATTAGTGGTGTCCTCATAAGAAACAGCTACAGTATCTAGGGGACATGTTGATGATCTTCCATCATCTCCTCTCCAGGGACATTTTAAAGAACTAGTATAGTCACCGGTTCTTCAGTCTTTGCAGTTGTCATCATTTTTCCTATCCAGTTAAGCCCTCCAGCAATCATGTGTTACCTTATTTTACCATGGCTACTGTGAAAAGGCTATTGGTAAAAGGGCCAGTCAGGCCTTGAATATAATAAAAAATGTGGCAATCACAGAATTCCATGATTGATCAACAAAGATATTGATCACCTAACACACTTGGTTTGGTGTATTAGTTGATGAAAATGACTCAATTATTTGAAAGCATCTATATGAAAAAAAATAATTATGCAATTTCTTGAACAGAACAATGCATCACTGTAAATATAGAATAGAATTAAAGTAAACTGCCAAGGAAACAGTTCCCAGTATCATTTCCTATATTATTTTATTCCTATAAATTAGGTTTAAGAGGGCTGTTGAATGTTTCTAGGTATGATTCCTATTCAGGGCATGTGGGTGTGCAAATACAGCAACTTACCTGGAATTCTTTTAAAATGTAGCTGCTTTAAAAAACTTGTGCATTCACACTCCAAGCATATTTTTGACATCAAATCAAAAGCATTGCATAGCTCTAATGATTTCCCTAACAGCATAAAGCATCTAAAGAAGAAACGCCTCTTTGATACACCCACTTTAGGCAGTCTTTGAAAAATGTATCATGTTTATTAAATGGAAGCTCCTCAAAAATCCCTATACTGTATTTTAGCACAGGTTTTTTTATCTGATTTATTTATTTTTATCTGATTCCATAGGTTCTATTGAACTACTGAGTGCAAACACATTTTTCCTGGTGAAATTCAGCTCCATACTTCCACCCGGTGGGGTTTTCTTGATAAAAATTGAAGAGCATTTTTAACAGGAGTAAGATGAAGCAATTTTCTCCTGCTGCACTGGGGTAAAATACAGTGTTACATTTATACTATTTTTATGGAGTGTTACTATCATTAAATTAAATAACTATCTAGCAATGGCTCTGGTCATTTTACATCACACTCACAATACATAAACTATGTATTTGGCAGTTAACAGTAGAAATTACAATTCCTACAGTATAAATTTACAGATTAACATGTCATCTCAGCCAATCCATATTACATACTATAGGCAATGAATATTAAAACATTCCACAGGTTTATAAAAAGTCTACAAAATAGGTAGTTGTTATTGTATTGTATAGACACAGTATGCTGATGAATGGGCTAATTTTCTGATTTATTTGTACTGTATTTTATATTGCACATGTTCAGAAAGATAGCAAACAGATAAAAATCTTCTTAAATTTGGTGAAATAAAGAAAGCTTGGTCTCAGAAGGAATAGACTGTTGTGTAAAAGGGTTTTGGGCTCTGCGGAGCTCTAGGTAAAATTCCTGGCTCAGAATTTAGAAACATTTTTTTGTTTCATCCTAAATGTGTGTATGCTAAATCTGGTTCTATTTTCTTGATTTAACAAGCCTGGACACAGTTGATTCCTGCATAGATGTCCCATAATAAAAAATGGATTAACTTCTTGAAATGCTTGTATAGTTACTGTTCCGTCCGGAAATAAGGTGCGCGAGACCGGGTTCCAACAAACAGCTCTTTATTCAAACAGTTAAGTGACTTGTAACGGAACGTTTGCCCAAGC
>BHFT01024249.1:0-15625 GCA_004320025.1 Laticauda laticaudata | reverse complement strand
TATGAACATCCATTTAACATCCCTGCTACATACTACCCATGTCCGTTCTTTTCCGTTCTTTTCCGTTCTGTTTATGAAAATTTTCACCACTTTTTGGAGCAGATGACAACGGATGGAACCACTCCCGAAATTTTGCTCGTCCGCTGTGTCCTTTATGCATACGTTTTGTGTCCATCAGCCAGTGGGACCAGGCCTGAAGACAAAGTTTATATCATGACTGCAAGTTTCCTCTAGCCTCTCTGTCTCAGCTCCCAGTGGACTGCCTTGCCAGAAGAGTGACAGATCATTCCTGCCTGATTACTTGCTAAGAGGTTCTTGTTCAAATTAAGAAGTTTCCTTTTCGTCCCTTTTTAATGAACCAAAAGTGACACTAAGATTATATTGAGAAACCAACTGACTCGTAGTTACTTTTGCCATTTTTTTTCTCAATCCAATTATTATAGATTCACACGACACACTGAAATGGTTTTAGACAGCATGCTAAATTGGAAAATTGGTGCGAAAGCAGGGGTTTAGCGAGCTGTAGAAAGAGAGTCTAATTGGGCCTTTGTGTCTAATTCAATGGAAGATACTGGTGCAACATTTTCTAACTTGCAAATAGCAGCTTCTGTGGGAAAAAAAACATACTTCAAACTGCTGCAGAAAAGGAAAATTTTATAGTCTTTCCATGTAGAGCAGATTGTAATCAAGCTATATTATGTTATTTTCATTTATTACTGTAAATAAAATTACCATAAATTATTGCAAATAGAAAGGGAAAGAAAAGAAAGAAAAACTTATAAAAGAACAACTCTTATAAATAAAATACAATTAGCCCTATGGATTAAGCATATAAATTAGAATATGCAATCCAAATCTCTAAAAAAATTGTGCAGGTAGATGTCAAGCAGTTCAGTGCTTACTCAGCTATATAAAGAATTAGCTTGCTTATTTATTTAATTTGTTTACTGTCTGACTCTCAACATCTCTGGGTGGTTCACAAATGCAAACATTAAAAAAATACAGTAAAATACAAACATAAAGAAAAAATGATAGCAAAGAGGACACAAACAGGCAGGGGTGGAATCCTCCTCCCCAAAGATCCATACTTTAAGTGGGGAAAAAATTGAGAAGAACTTCTCACTTCTAGATGATTAAAATATGGAGAAGGACAATCACAAAAGGAATATTCATTTCCATCATTCTCTAGTTTTCAAACAATTCACATATAATGCAAAAACACAGAAAAATCTAAAAAAAGTAGTGAGTTTCTGGAATAAAATTAAAATGGGAGTTGATATAACACATGATTATATTATAAAAAATATAGATTTGTTGCCTGCACTTCATAGTTATCGATTTTCATTTAATTTATTTAAATTACATTTAATAAAAATTGCTTTGAAAATAATAGCACCTATTTAGGATGAAATTGATAGATTTGACTACATTGTCAGTCTTTTTCTGAATAAGTATTTTACAGTCCTGAATTCCTTTTGTAAAACTAGTAAAAAACTTGGTCTGTGTATATTAATTCATATATTTTATCCTGGCTTCTAGTTGTTAAATCACCACCCAGAGTCCTTCTTTGAGAGAGATGGTTGGTTCAGAAATGTTAAAAATAAAATAAAATAATAAATAAACTGACCTCAGCATTGTGGAATTTGATATGAAAAGATATGTAGCACTAATTTTATTTAAGGCATAAGAGACATATGCTTTGTGAATCTTTTTCATTTTATCATATTTTGGTGTATATATTTAAAACATTAAAAAATAAAACTCTGCCTTTTTTAATGTCAAGATGCATCTGACATCAGCTCTAGTTCTGATTTCTAATTTCTTCGACTTTGTCAACTGCTGAAGGCCATCTCTTTCTTTCTACCAGGGGATCTGCTGCAGCATCCATTCTTCCTGTATGTCCTAACAGCCTGTGGTGGTGGAGCAGTTTTACTAGCCATCACAGCTTCATTGATCACATGTTGCTGTATGAAAACCAAGCACAACTTTGTTCGAGTGCCTGTGGGTGAGTATTGTCTTTTCTCTTTGGGTAGTGTGTCACAATGTATGCTTACTTAACAACATCCCATGTATGCTTACTTAACAACAAGTATTTAAACAAAATCATGAAGAAAATCAGAAAAAAGACAGTAGAGGGAAAGAGTTTTTCCATTTATATTTATTATTAAGAACCTGCTTTAGGTGAATTGGCAAATAATTAGCAGATATTTTTGTGGAAGATACCTCTATTTTTGGTAAATGCTGCTGAACACATGTTGTTTACTTTCTCAGGCCACTTACCAAGCTGAGTATTGTAAGCACAGCACCCTCCACAGCGTTCACCAAAGGATGACCTTCATCAAAGCAGTTGACAAGTAGTCTGGAAGAGGTTCCAGGCTGTGCATCTCAATGTGCCCATATTTGCCAGAATTGCTCAGACTTTGTCCAGAAGACCCCTGGCAGCACATGTTAAGTGGCTTTTGACTGTGAATCACATAATGGTGGTTAAAGTCATTCATTGTTTATGAATCTTGGTTAGCTTCATAGAACAAGCATTCTTGTCCAAGGACACTCAGGACCTTTTGCCAAAAATAGAAAGAAAAGAATCTTCTCAGCTCTCTTCTGTGATGTAGCATAATGCCATGGGAAAAGCATATCTGGGCTCTGAAACAGAATGATGTGTAAGACTATAGTCACACTGTTTCACTCTTAGAAGCAGAGACACTATTTTGCTTCACAAAACAGCTCCGGGGACATTCATTTGAATCTTCATCAAAACAATCCCTCAAAGCTTTTTTGTTTTGATGATCTTCATCAAAACATCCCTCAAAGCTTCACTAAATCCTAATATATAAAATACATACAGATCTTGATGTTATAAGCCAAAAGAGTTGCCTTGCAGAGTAATAGACGGCAAACAAATATAATAAATAAATAAGACAACAATATGACAGTCATAAAGCCCATTAGGGATTCTTTCCAGATAAGAAGGATATAGGACTGAAGCATATCTCTGTTCCACATTAAGAATGAAAGAACACACATTAATTGCAATGTTCAAGTTTTGACTGTGCTTTTCTACAGAAGATGAAAAGGATGAGGGCATAGCCATGTCTGCCATTTCTAGTGAAAGACCAAATCCTCCTTCTAATGGAGACCATTGTGAAGTTACAGATGTCCTTGTTGATAGTACCCCCAACACTAGTAAGTACAGAGACATGAGTGTTGTTATTATACAACAGAAAATAAATATATCTGTGTTGTTCTAAAAGCTGTTTTCCCTATTATCTACTTTGGCATGGAGATGAACTACATTTCTTTCCAGTATCTTTTGAAGTAAGCCATCTTTTGCACTTATTGCAAGTGCAATAAGAAATTTTGGAACAGTTTCTATGTAGCGATTGTTCTATTTGTACATGTATTGTTTTAAGTAATTGTTTATATAAAGCATACTTGCTAAAATGGATCTTGTGTCCCAGAATTCCTTGTCAAATGCTTACTCACAACATCAGGTCAAGTAAAACTGATTTTGTTAATAAAAACAGTTATATATATCCTATGATTTCCTGAAGACTTCCTCAAATAAATGGAGCTTAAATAATCCATAAATAGCTTCATAAGAAATAAGCATATTTAAGTTCAAGAATTTGGTTCTTGTGTTTTAATGTTAGTGTCATTTACAAGAATGAAAAGCAAGATAAGATGAAGATTTGATTAAATATTTAAGCAAATGTACACAATGCTAAATTATATACTTTATGAATTTTTCTGACATTCTTTTAAAGGTGCACAAATCTGTGAAACTTTCAAACCGGACCTCAAGGAGAATCAAAATCCTTCAGTGGGACCTGAGGTAAAATCAGAATGCAGAAGAGAGGAGAAAGTGGGGACAGAAATAGAGTTCCAAGAGGACACAATTGACAATGCAGCTCAGGAAGTTATAGACGACTGTTTTCCTGATCCTATTGATGCTTGATCCAATTTGCTCTCTTTGTCTTCTCCAAGTCTGGGGAACTGGGGCTTCTTCATTCCAAGCTTTCTCAGAATAGTCCTTTATAAACATCCTTTATAAATTACTTGCCTGCTAATATCATAAGCCTAAATAAACATCCTTTATAAATTACTTGCCTGTTAATATCATAAGCCTAAAAGCCATTTAAAATCAGCCCCAAGTGTGTTTTCTGTTGTGTTCCTGTTCCTAAGGGCATTTATAGAAATGATATAGATATGAGAAATCTAAGTATCAGATACCTTCTCCCCAAACTGGAATAATTTCCCTTCCAAGTTAATGTTTGGCTTTCAATCTCCAAGATTCCTGTTTCATCTTAAGGAGACATACAAATGATTAAATTCTTTTGAAGAATTCTAGCTCTTTTTACACTGAAATCAGAATTAATAATTCTGTAGAAAATTTTAAGCTTCCCTGCTGAAATGTTTAGCTGTAGCAGATTTTTGTGATTAAACATAATATCTATTTATTTCTGTGCTAAGTGTTTACATGAACCAAAACTGGTTCTTGAACCATCAAATCCAGGGATTAGCAGCAGGCTCATTAAGCTACACAGGATGTTCTCAAACTGCCGATGACATTTTGGGACTTCTGCACGCTCTTTCAACAGCAGACCATACACTAATGTTTGGGATCCAGAGATTTGCCTCAGCCCATAATTTTCAAGAATCATCTAAATTATGAACAAAACCCTTTCATCACATTTTTATAATGCTGAGAGTGAGGATTCTAATCATATATTTCTCTTGGACATTTGAAGAGAATTATGCAAAATTATTTTTCTATACATGCTCTAGTTCTTCATGTGTGACTAACAGGTAGAGAATAACAGAATATTTCCCTCATCACCATTTTTGCAGATGATATCTTAAGTCCAGTTTTTCAGCAACATTTTCATAATTTTTCTCATCTTTATTTAAGATGTGCTTTGTGTTTATTTTAAAAATAAAGAATAGGTATATTTTGAGTTTATCTGTCTTGTGAATCTTGTTGAATTTGAAAAAAGTTTATAGAA
Source organism: Laticauda laticaudata (assembly GCA_004320025.1). Lineage (NCBI taxonomy): Eukaryota > Metazoa > Chordata > Lepidosauria > Squamata > Elapidae > Laticauda > Laticauda laticaudata. Next base: position 10,622 of record BHFT01024249.1, on the reverse strand, counting down.
GGTGTCCTACTGTGGAACTTTGTGAACAAGTTTATATAAGAAGATAAGACTTCTAGTTACAATAACTATCGGTACAAACAGCTTAAAGGAACAGTGCTTCATGCTTCGAAAACCATCCTCCATTTTCTGAAGGACGAAACCAAGAGAAGTGATTGTCCCCATATTGTCTTGTGTATTTTCTGTAAATGTCAAATGAACCACTATGGAAACTATGATGCTGAACATGCTTGGCTATTGGAAAAATCAGCAACAATTTTATGCTGATCTTGCCATAAGAAAAAAAAAAAAGAATAAAGCTTTTATTTTTTTTAAATGACATAGGCCTTAATTTTATGAGAAATTGAATCAAAGACTTAAAACTCTTCCTTTCAGGGAAGAAAAATATTCCAACAGCTTGGTCTCCTATCAAAAATAAATACAGTTTGCAGGAGTGTATATTATAATATGAATTGGATGTAGGTGTATCCAGTACACTTAAAAAAAGAAAACAAGCAAACAATTTGGTGATGACAAATACAGCTTTGGCTTATGACAAAATCACCATTTAAAGCATCATACTCTGAAAGATTTTAAGAATAATAAACAAGAGGCAGAGATAAAGCTGTTTTTTCTTCTACTTTATTGTCATCCAAGCCTTGTTTATGCTTTTTCTTTTCGGAGAAACATGGTATATAAACATAGCATATAATAATAGTTACCTTGTTTGCAAAGTTTATTGATCACTTGCATATAGTACATATATATATATATATATATATGAATGCAGTCCAGCTTCCTTCAGGTATTATCCCACGTTCTGTTAAAGTTGTAGCAACGTTTCAGCAGAATCTCATCTGCCATCATCAGGCTTCTGTGTGGATGTGTGTCTCGATGTGGTGTCTACAGTTCCCTCTGTTTTCAAATTCTGAGGCTGGTCTATTACCTGAATTCGGCGTATTAGCCCTGGCGTCTGTGTATTTGGACCTTGGAGTTTGATTGATTGTTGTTTCTCTCGGCTTTCTTCTGCTCTGCTTTTTTGTGGCTTTCTCGATTGGCTGGCAACAACCTCTGGTTCTTGTGTTTGGAGGCTTTCATGCGCTTTGGCTCCCCCGCTGGTGAAAGGACGGCTGCTCACTTCATTGCAGCAAGCTTGCTGCTTCATTAGCAAGCTGGTTTCAACCTGGGTGCCTGTGGGCGGTTGTGTTTGAGTTGGCGGGAGCTATCAGCAGGGAGTCCTGTTTTTCTGCCAGCGTGTTTGCCTGGCTTCTGGTGCGTGGAGACTCTTTCTAATTTGAGGAGGTGGCAGGGGCTTCCAACTGGATTTGACAGTCTGCTGCGAATCAAATCTCTTCTATTCATCTGCCTGTCAGGCATCTTTTTTCAATCTTCTATGGGCTTCTCTGATGATTGCTGCTGGCTGGGGTTCTTTCTATAGTCGGCTAGGGTTGTTAGTGACATTGGAGCTTTGATGTTTGTGACTGTGGTTTTCATGTGTTTGCGACCCTGTGAGGAGGTGTGCTTCCAGGCTCTTCTTTACTGCATTTTTCGCGTTTCATCTAGGTGGGCTACTTATCTCTTCTATTGTCTGTCAATGTATGTCGCCGGGCATGCTGTACAGGGATTTTCGTATTACGTGCCTTCGGTTCTTTCCAGGTTCCCAATTATGTTGGGTAGCGCTGCTTTAGGGGTTGCCATCGACGCGATCGGGCTTGACTATTTTCTTTTGTCTGTTTCTGAACGGCAGTCTTGATGTTGATTCGCGTCGTGTAGTCATCTTCACTGACTTTTTATCTGTAGTACACTCTTACTGTAGGGCGCAAGACAGCTCGTTCCATAGGTTCTGTTTCGGTCTTCTAGTGTCTCTGTCTTATCGTCTTGGTGTCGCTTTTTTGTGCGATCAAGCTGGCTGATTTTGCTTTTTTGTGGAAGCCACTGGACTATGATTCAATCACTTCAGTCAGCCGGTCGTTCATAGTCTCAGCCTCTTTATGATGTGTTTATCTCGCCCAGGCTCCCGTTGTGGTTATTGGTAATTTAGTGTTTTTCGCCCAGAGAATTCTTATTCTGTGCTTATGGGTGGTGGGTGGGAATTGGCGGCCGTTGAGGTAGCGGCTTGCGTGTGTGTTTTTCTTTTTGATATAATCGGCTGTGTCCGCCAGCCTGTGCCATCCTGTATCTTTTGTAGATTAGTAACTTCGGACACTGGTCAGCTTGTTTTTTTGTTTATTTCCAATTCCCTCCACTGGTGAGAACTTGATTTCGTTGCGGGTGTGCTGTTGTATCTAGGTGATGTTAGAAATTGTTTACGAGTTTTCTATTTCCCCATGGCGGCCCGAAACCTCATCAAGAGGTGGTTGTCATCGTGTTTTATTTAAGCCTATGGACAAGTACTCTTCCGGGTTTGTATGGTGTTGGCATTAGCCAGGTGCTCGGATTATGCAATTCTTTACCATCGCGAACAGGTTTTTGTCATATATGCAGTTCTTTGTACAATATGAACGCTGCTGTACAAACCCCATCGCCTGAAAGTTGCGCTTTCATCATGTACAAAACTCATACCACTTCTTAGACAATGCGATCAAAGCATCTACACGCTGGAACACAGAATATTCTGCTCTTGATACCGCTTTCGACGTGGTCTCTCACTAATTCCACTCTCAGCTCCGAGTAAAAGAGAACCTCTTGAAATCATCCAAACAATAATCTACCTACAAGCTAAAAGCACTTGCATGGGAACTAACAGAAGCATGGTTCTAACCCTCGAGGAGCGACATCTATGTGCATGCACTACACAAGGACAACGATACAGCATGATAATCTGGAAGGAGAGCGTGAGTGATCATCAACTGTGCACCCGTCATTGCAAACCTGTTTCATCGAAGAAATTCCGACATCGCAGAGCCACTGGCTAAGATGCGGAGCACACAACCAGACTGATGGCTAAGCTACATCGAATTGACGCACATTATCGTGCACTTCTGGCACAATCGGAAAAAGAAAACCTAACCAATTTCCTTTTACACCTAAACAAGACACACACCCTCAAAACTCGAGAACGGGTCCTCACCAATGCGAACACCCGGACGAATAGAACATTGACAACTAGCCGCATTCCTCAAGAGATGGTACCTAATCTACAAAAGAAGATGGCCAGAGCGGCTTCACCGATATCTAGCCAAACAGAAAGGACACACACCAACCGCTACTCACACGCCACAACTGCACCAACCACCCAGACACCAAGATACCAATCTCGCCCCGTGGCTAAAACAACTAATTACCAGAACCAAACGCCTGGCACATATAAAGACCGTGAACTATCGCACCTGACTCGAAGTCATTCGACAGAAACATGACTGTCCACAAAGCAACAAAATCACAAGCTTGATCGCAACGAAACTTTACACCACCCGACATACCACATGAGACCTAAGCAAGATCAACAGACCTACTGGAACAGGCTTCGTTTTGCCCTAACATAAGAGGGTGACTCACACCGATACACATCAGTAGACTTTACTACCATCTAGGCATCACAGTCAAGACTTGGCCTTCAAAACAGACAAAAAAACTAGCAGCCTCCATCTGAGGCAACCCCAAAGACCAAAATTGACCATGGAACAACCAAGGCATATACGAAGTTCCCTGTGCCATCATGCCCGGGCCACACCACGTTTGTAGCCAGACCAAGTTTTAATTAACGAGTAAGTAACCACTTGCCTGAGATGAACAACAAAAAGGTATGGAAAAGTCGTGCGAACGACACCCTCCTCACTAGTCCAACCACATGAAAACACAGTCACAACATAAACTTCATGGCACTTAAACCCTAGCCACTATAGAAAAAACCGCAGCCACATGGAATCATCCCAGAAGAAGCCATAGAGATTGCAAAAAAGACTGAGCATGCATGAATAAGAAGAGATGATTCAAGCAGCCCTGTCAATCATTGTGGAAGCCTTGCACTCTCACAAATAAGAAACAATTCCACACCACAAGCCAGTGGCCAAACAGGCCTGAGCACGACAAGCAGACTCCCTCTGATGCCTCCAGCTCAACACCCAGCCCCAGGCCAGGCACCCAGATGAAACCTGGCTTCCCTAATAGCATAAAGCAGCGCGTCCTTTCACATGAAGGCCAAAGGCTGCAGTCTGAAAGCCCTCGCAACACAGGAACAGGTGGTTGCCAGCCAATCAAAGCGCAAAAAACCAGACAGAAGAAACCAGCAAAACAACAATCATCAACTCAATCCAAATCAAACAGACAGACAAGGAACTCTCAACGACGCGGGCAATTCAGGATAGGCCAGCCCTCAAATGTATAAAACCAGACAGGCTGGTGCGAAGGTACCAGCACATCCATCACGCGAAGCCTGATGATCGGCAGATGAGAATTCTGCTGAAACGTTGCTAACATGACTCGCATTAACAGGACGTACAATGAAGCTACAACTTCTAACAGACGCGTCAAAAGCAATTGACGTGGGATAATACCGGCAAGGAAAAGCAGGAAAAACAGCAAAAATATGACGATCATATATAAAGAAGCTAATGTAATACTATATACTACTATTATTTCTGGAAGGTTTTCTGCTGCGGGTATGGCCTGGGTATGTGGATCTTTGGTTGTTCGGGGGGCGCGGTTTTCCTTGGCGTACGAAAATTGGAAAGACACTGCTGTCGTAGCGGCCCACGTGTTGTTTCGATTACAGGGATAAGTCCATAGCATTCAAGCTGGCATCTCAAGCTCCTCTGTGGGTGGTGGTTGTGTGAAGGATAGGCGTGATTCGGCGAGGTGCGTAGCACTGCAGATGTGCATTGGTATAATTCGTGAGGATATATGCTATCGCTGGCTCTTTTCGATCTTCGTGAATTGTGAAAGTGGCTCACGTCGGACGCGCGCGCTGTGACTTGGCATATGCGCGTGAGCGGCTAACTGTGGACGGCGCAGCTAGCCGTGTACCGTGTGTGGTGAGTTTGGCCTCGAAGAAGGGTTCGTGGTGTTGCTCAATTGCGCGAGGTTGGGGGGGGTGTGGCCCACACCCCAGAGGTTTTAAGTCGTAGCGCAACACTCAGAGATACGGGCCTACACGCTCGTGGGGCAGTCGATGCGTGTGACTAGACCAGATAAGGGCCTGAGACTCCACATACGAACGGAAACAGCACTCACAGTAAACTGCTCCACAGCCCCACACAGAAGATGAGACACGATCCAGTGACCAGAAGGCCTGTCATTCCGCGCGGCCTGGCAGACGCCACTAACCGCCTTTCAAACCCACTCGACCACATTACAACAAAGAATCCAGTGAACGGCACACGACCCACCACATGCAAGATGTTGCACCGACCGATCGATACGCCGAAAGACCAAACAACCGTGTATTCACAGCTCACCCAGCTGCAACACCCCGAGCCCAACAAAGACTAACCTGAGCACAACCAAGCCCCAACCTGAAAAGAAACACCCCCAGCCAGTCAACAGCCCCCACTCTGACCAAGCCCCCACCTGAACAGAACACACCCCCAGCCAATCAGAACACAGCCAACCCCCCTATCAATCAGAACACAGCCAAACCCATCGCGGCCCCATACAATTAATACAATTAAATATTGTGTTACAATATTAACACAATGTACATTAATACATTAATACAATGTATTAGTACTCTTAATACAATTAAGAGTAGCAATTAGGAAAAAGTATCTAAATCAAAATGAAAGTATTCTGGTGATAGGCATTTTTAGAGGAACCCTTTGGACAATAAAACAGACACTTCCTGCTTTTGAATGAGGAACGTCTTTACTACACTAAAGAAGATGCAAAGAAACCCAGGCATGAGGAAGCTGTGTATATTCTGCTGAATATTCTGCTTGCTGCTTTGCTTAATTCCCTCCCCCCTTTATATTGCAATAATACAATGTCTGAAAAATAATTCACCTGTAATGCTTTGAGCTATATTCACACTGTGGTGATTTTTTTATGATGCTGTCCTTCACAAATAAAGAGGTTGTTTTATATACCTAGAACGAGGAGTTGGATTATTTGTATTAACCATTTATTTTTCAACATTGGCTAAAATTCTTACCTCATAGCATATTCGGCAATCTTGACATTTTTCTAAATGTCAAGTCCTAAATGTCCTAAACCAGGAGTCACCTTTATCCTCCAGCAACCCAAAGCTGGTTCTCTTGCCAGTCTGATTTTACTATTCCATTTCCCAGAGAAGAGAAAAAATCCTGAGGATTAAATGTATCAACAACAATCCTATTCATACTTATTCCCTGTTATTATACGTGTGAACATTAAATTCTATCTTCCATCTGGAAACTCCTTCCACTAATTATTTTCCTACAAATGTTACAAGGCAAGTTGAGTTAAAAGAGTCTTGACATCACCCAGGTACTGACGATGGACTTGAATTTGGATTCTTTCAGTCCTAGTCTTATCTTACCTACTCCACATTAACTTTCATTGTTAAGTACACTGGCACCAAATTTATTTTAAAATAAGGGGAGACTGATCTTTAATTCTCTGCTTCTTCACTTTAACTGGCAGCATGGTACTACCTGCTCAATAAATGAATCAGAAGCTAAATGCATACATGTATAAAACTGATTGCACCATGATTAATCTTCAGGATTGGCTTCATGAAACAGTCTTAAGTTATCATTAACTGTACTAGTGTTAAAGCTTACATTATTCTACCACAGCTTCATAATGTTTAAAACTGTCCTGCTTCATCACTTCTTACTTTGAAAATGAAATCAGGCGATTGATTATGCATAATTGTAGATATAGGAATGGGACTTTGGAAAAATGTAGGCATGCCCTCTTTCTTCTGTCTGTCCTGGCCTTCTTCATGGTGGCAGTAAGCGCTTAGGTACAGGTCACCATGAAGAAGGCCAGGACAGACAGAAAAAAGAGGGCATGCCTACACTTTTCCAAAGTCCCATTAAGTAAAAGTAAGTAAAAACTACAATCAAATTGGAGGTCTCTCTTCTTTGTAATGATCTACCTAATATTTTTACTATATGTCTTTGACACAGTTATATGGATATATAATCTCATGGCCCTGGTTAACAGTTTCTGCTTAGCCTTGATCTAAAATCTTAGATCCCAGCAGTTAGTCAGGTTAAGTTTTCTAGCTCTGTAGACCTAGCTTGTAGAGGTTCTTAACCTTGTATGCAATGGGTCAGGGCTACCTTCTATTTTCTCATGAGACTTGAGAGTAGGAGAGATGACATCCATTCTCAGAGGTAGTACACTTCTCATTAAAAAGGCAGGGATAGAGAAACATGGAAAATATGAGAAGGGTTCAAAGGATGAGAAGGTAAGAAAGATGATTTGGATGCACTTCAACGAAGATCCAAAGAAGTGGAGAGACACTGAAGGACTTAGCTTCAAGATAAAGATGACTTCTGTGGGAAGTTGTAGTGAAAGGAAGTCAGTTTCCTAGTTTCATGTCAACATCAGAGTGTTGCTAGTGCTAGTCATGGTATTTAACCTTATATTTTATTTTATTAAATTTATATCCTTCTCCAATCAGAATTGCCCCTTTGTGGTATACATACTAAAGCCAGAATTAACACATCTATTTATCCTGTAAAACAGGGATGTCAAACTGGATTTCTTTGAGGGCCGGATCAGCATTGTAGTTCTCCTCTGTGGACTGGGGGGGGGGGCANTGTGTGTGTGAGAGAGAGATGGGACAGATGCTTCCTGCAGCACTTTGCTGGCCAAAATGGGGCATGGGCGAGAAATGTGCAGCCCTCTGAGCCACGTTTTTGGTATCTATGGCCTCTTCAGCACTTTGTTGGCTAAAAATGGGTAATGAGAAGACTCCGTGAGGTCTCCATGTGGCCCATTTTTGGCCTCCCTGGGCTCTAGCAGCTCTCTGCCAGCCAAAAACGAGCTGTGTTTTTGGCTGGCAGACTGCTGCAGTAGGCCATGGAGGCCCAAAGCAGGCTGTGTGGGAGCTGCATGCATCCCCCCATGGACCATTTTGGCCAGTCCTTTCAAATTTCCAGGCCAGCCCTGTGAACCAGATTTAAACACCCCACACGCCAGATCTGGTCTGTGGGCCTTCAGTTTGACACCCCTAAGATAAAATGTGCACATATTATGTAGAGACATGATTAACCTAAAAATGATTGAGCAGACTTCATAAATCAAGTATTTTGTTTACCTTTTACTGCTTATCAGAAAGACGGATGAGGGAAGCAGGAAAGACGAACAAAGGAATTCAGCTTAATAAATTGCTGCTTAACTGCTGTAATTAAATACTGCTTGATTTGCTTTCCATGCCTACAGATGAAACTGGTATCCGGCCTTCAGTTAATAAAAACAGGAACCCTCCTTCCCCACTAGTGTGGTGTAAATTGAAGCAGATCCCATGAACTCATGAAGCCCCTTTGTACAATCATAGCAGAATTTGCTTTTCTTCCTCTGGGGTTCTCTTGTCCTGCTGTTTTCTTCTATGCTTCTATTTCACTTAGTAGTAGCTTGGGAAACAGCATGAAGTCTGAGAAAAGAGAAACCAACCCAGGAAGCTCAGCTCAGGCAGAGTTTCAAAGTTAAATATTTCCCACTTATATCGCAGTGTCCTATTGGTAAATGCATTTTTAAAACTTCATTGATATTATGCTGAAAGAAGTAAAGCCACTTGTTATCAACCTTCCTTGATAACAAGTGACACAATCCTTTTCAAGACAAAAGATCTGTTTGGCAATGGAGCACAACTGATGCAGCAGGGAAGCAGAATAAGATAAAAGATTATGAAAATTGTTTTATGCTGACCCAGAGATGAATGCATAGGGCTTGAACACAATATCAGGGAAAGGACCAAAAGGTATGCACTATGTTATTTTCACCTTGTAGAGATAAAAAAAAACTAGCCTTAACAATCTGACTTGACTCCTGTTTTTCTGGGTAGCAAGAAGAAATTGTCCTTGCTGCCTTCTGAAATATTTTTTTTACTTGTTAGAATAGATCACCCAGCTCTGGGTATTCTTTAATGGTTATCCAATCAAGTAATAACAAGTCATGCTTCTGTTTAACTCCTGGGCCAGCTGAGTTGCCCAATTAACAAAGAAAGACTAATTATGGGACTGTATAACCTCCAGGAGTTGCTAAACACTGCATTTTAATGTGTGGCCAGTTTTAATGGAGGTTGAGAAGATTCAATGTTCAGTTATTGACCAGCATACTTTTCATCACTTGCTTTGATTGCTTTCTTTCAGTTGTTATGGGTCGGTAGTATTAGGATATAATATTTCTGTCTGGGGAAAGTAACTTGGTGGTATACAAGTTACCAAGAATTCTAAGAATTTATTATGCTGAATAGTTTAATTATAAATAGTTTAACATGCATTCAGGAGCTACATTAAGCATTAGACAGCTGTGCAATTTGACAACATTGCCACCAGGTGACAGCAAAGGGCAAAACTTCAGCATTGAAAGACCTCAGAATAGAGAGGGCATAGTTTTTCTTGTGCTTCTTTGTTCTCTACCCAAATGTACTTGCTGCAGAAGTGAGTTGGAAGGATGGAAGGAGAGAGGGGGAGGGGAGAGAGGGAGAAGGAGGGCAACAGAGACAGGGAGATCTGAAAAATGCCAAGTTGAGGAAAAGCATAATTAAAGTATTAAAAGTTGAAATTATGCCTATTTGTAAACATATAACATATGTAGTTTTGTAAATTTAACTAGGAAAAGGTAAATATTTCTGTAAACATGAAGCCTAAATTCAAATAAGACTTTCTAATTTATAGATCATTTCTGCAGTGACCTTGACTTCTTTAATTCCCTTATTATGAATTACATCAGTCATTACTAACTACCACATTCCTGCAGAGATGCTGCAAATAACATCACACTTTGGGAAATAATCATTCATTAATAGCTGATATTTTGTGTAAGAAAGACTAATACAAGAAGACCGAATTCAAAACTGACAAGTTTGAAATGCAAGCTGCTCTGTCACTTTCAGAATTCTTGCTCCATTCGAAGCCAGCTTAGAGCTTAGTAAATATGGAGCTAGATATTGGCCCTTATTCGTTGTTTTATCCAACCTTTCTGCAAGACCCATTTCAAAGTGAATAATTAAAAAAAGAAAACCCATAAAGCAGATGGACTACCAATAAAGAAAATGTAGGGCTTTCCCACACATATGCCTAATTGCAGCATTTATGTTGCCCAGAATAATCTTTCTCTTTTTGGGTCTCCATGACATTGTCTTCATCTTGTTGAAGAATAAGTCAGAGTTATGTTGTTTTTAATCATTCTGGTATTGAAGAAGACTTTACTCCTTTATTCCTACACAGCCCAGAGTCAACTTCTACTTGCCTAAAATCTGTTTTACTTGCTTGCTTATTATTTAGGCTGGACAGTCAATGGCATGGTGGCCTAGAAGTGAAGATGCTCACCTCCCACTTAAAAGGTTGACAGTTCAATTGCAGGGAATGGCATATGCTTCTCTATTAGGGTAAAAAGAGAAAATATCTGCTGTGAACTCTGTGTAAGGCCCAGTCCCACTGCACTTATGGATGCAAAGAGGATGTAAAATGTTAAAAAAAGCTTTCCATCCGTTGGAAAACACTATGCATCCATTGTGTACTCACTGCATACGTGTTTCATACGCTCTATCC
>BHFT01024247.1:0-78434 GCA_004320025.1 Laticauda laticaudata | reverse complement strand
GTTTTTACATTCAGTTTTCATGTTTTTAACCCTTTAATTGTACATCACCCTGAGTCTTTCTGTGACACAAACAGGAAGTTTCTAAATGTAGATAGATAGATAGATAGAAAGATAGATAGATAGACAGACAATATTGATTGATGGTTAGCTGATAGTTGGTTGGTAAGTGATAACTCTGCACAGTTTACACTTGGATGAAGCATAAAAAAAACAAAGAAACTAAACAAATCAGAACAAAAAATGTCTAACAGAATAGCATGCCATAATAATCAAAACCAATCATAGTACAGATATTCAGGAACCCTTCATTTTTGGACAAGTTCACCTTGAACCTTGGACCAAGAACTAGGAAAAATCCCCCAAACTGTAGTAACACAGTCTTGCTTTGTGGTTGCCCCAAAGCCTGATCTTTCCTATCCAGAACCCCACAATCTTCAAATACTGAAAGAAACCTTGCCAATAGGGTTTAATCAGTTGAAGCTACAGATGTATAGTTAAAGGCTGCAACTGACTACATTTTCAGCAACCTTCTTTAAGAAGTTGGATAATGGATGCAAATTGAAACTTCTTGAAGATACAACAGTTTATTTATTTTATTTTATTTATTTGATTTGTCAATCACTTACATGGTAATAGGTATAAGTATAAACTAGTTATGAATACATGAAATGGGTACATATAAGAAAAAATAAAAAGAAACAATAGGACTGGGACTGTAGGCACTTTGGTGCATTTATGCACACTCCTACAGACCTCTTAGGAAAGGGGTGAGGTCAATAGTAGACAATCTAAGGTCAAAGTTTTTGGGGTTTNGATGAGCTGTATTCGAGTATTGGTCCAGCAAATGTTTTGTATGCTCTAGTTAGTAGTGTGATATTGCTAGAGAAAAAACTATGTAGGATTAGGTTAACAACTCTTAATGCCTTTTTGGCTGTGTAGTTACAGTGGGCTCTAGCACTTAGATCTTTAGAGATGAGTACTCCAAGGTCCTTGACAGAGTTTGGATCATCAACAAGGTCTTGACTATTCAGGTTGTATTTTATTTTCTGATTTTTTTTTGCCAATATGTAAGACAGGGCATTTATTTGTTGAGATTTGAAGTTGCTATCACCACTATTGTTTATTATTGCACTGATTTCTCAGTCAACAATACTGACAACTCTTTTTTTACTTTGAAAGAAGAAAAAATTTTGGACAATAATTAAGTAAAAAAAGAAATTTTGCCCTCTATAATTATTGTCAAACTTTGCTGGCTTTATTTTGTACAGTATATCCTATTTCTTTTTCAGATCAGTTTACATTTAATACTTAGTTAATTTTTCATCTTAACCTACCCTCTCATAGATTGTTTATTATTTCCATCTTAATAACATTGATTTCCCCAAGGCAAACCAAAGAAACATGCAGATGTCAATGAAACATTTAATATTGTTTTATCGAAAGAATAGGTAGATTTCCCTGGGAGGTAATCCTCCCTGTTCCAGCTGAATACTTTGAAATAATATTTAGCTTCAGAAAGAAAATGAGTATTAACACTAATTAAATATTACTCTTTTCAGATATTGGAGTCTTGTCACAACCTATATAATATTACACCATTGGAATATCAATGTCTTTACAATATCTTTGCATTTTCTGTTCTTCAACTCTTATTTTAAAATGAGAAGATTTTTAAATATTTCTTCTTAATATTGTTGATATAAAATTCTTATCAAGTAAAATAGCTACAGTATGCTAATAAAAAAAAATTGTAGCTCAGCAATTCATTTTATAGAACAAAATATTTTAAGGACAAGTGGAGAAGGACTGTGGACGAAATCTTTATTTTACCACTTTGCTTCATAGGAGCATTCAGCAGTTCCCAGTAAAAGAAAGGAATATTGGGAATATAACCTACTTCAGGCTCCCATGCTGTCCATATTCTCGGGTTTAGCTCCATATATAGATTTTAATAATTTAATTGTTCTTATATTTTACATCTCACTATCTTTAATCTGCCCAAGACTTCTTGAGATGAGAAGGGTGGCAAATAAATTTAATAGATAGACAGATGACAGACAAACAGAAAGTCACAGCATTTTGTAACTGAATTTTGAAATTTTATGTGATTTTGTAAATGGGCAGACTTCAAATGGGATGTGAAGGAATGATAATTGGCCTGTGATTCTGGTTTACCTAATTTTAACTAGAAGGCAAAGGTAAGCATAGATGGATGAACAAATTGGTATAATTTTAGGAACTCCTAGATAATGAAAGGACATAAAAAGGAAAAGAAAAAATGGAAATAAAATCCAAGGAGCATTCTGTAGAATAAAATGCTTTCAGCTACAAAGATTGATGCTTTCAGCATCTTTAATTTTCACATGAGTCATATATTACATATTGAAGCAAAATATAATTGTACTAAATCCATAAAGAAAAAAATCTATGAGAGAATTTGAGGGATCTTCTGCCACAAGACTGGACATTCTTACAGCTCTTTCATCTCTAGTTGCTGCCATGCGTTATGAAAAAGTTGCTCTCCTGAAACAATGAAGCTTTCAAAAGAGTTAGTTCAGTGATTCTTTCAGGCTCGTACTCGATTAGGTTTGGGCCTAACTGAATCAAATTGTCTGTGCAGCCCCTGGCCTGGGCTTTGAAAGAGTTGGCTACCACTAATGAAATGGCATAAAAGACAGCTGAGCTAACCTTTTATTTTACTACCTTGGAAAGGGTTCCTATTTAGCAATGGCATAAACTTTCTATCAGGTTCCCTCCACAAGATCCTTTCAGGTCCCCAACAAAGGAATGAATACTAGAACAGAGCCTTTACCCATTCCTTTTTCAGCTCTGTTAGCTCTCAATACCAGAAATGTATTTAAAACTGAGTAAGGTTTGTTAAATCTAATATACCACTGTCATTCATCCTGAACTGAAAGAATCAAACTATATGTGTGATAGGATTTGCAATTCAAATGACACCATTTTGCTTTTTGAAAACAAGCTTCTGTTGAAGTAGAGTGTCTAGAGAGGGGAGCGGGAAAAGAGTTAGATTAAATTAGATCAGAAGGATTAGATTAAATTAGAGCAATAATATTATAGCATAATGGTTCATGATACCATAGGAAAAACATGCATATAATGCATATATAGACTCTTGTACAGTAGCCTTAATCTGCTAGCAGAAAGCGAATTTTGTAAAAGTCATAATTAAAAAAAACCCATGAGATGTCTTTTTAAAAGAAATTTTCCAAATTTGTAGTTTACATGGTGGGTAATATTTCAGAGGCAGGTAAATTTAGGGTTAGGGTTCTTTTATGATTCTTTTTTCTTAAAAAAATGTATTTTACATATTGTGACCCAAATGTTCTATCTCGTTCTGAAGAAGCTTTAGGATCAAAACAAAGCATGGAGTCATCATGGGCAAATAAGGGGCAATATAAATTCAATAAATAAATAAATTTTCAAAGGAAAAAAACCAAGAAAGACCAGTTGCCTTTTGAAGAAAAAAAAAGCACCTTGGAACAAACATGACATGGATAATTGAGAATTTCAATAGATATGTTTTAGAATCAACAATAAATTGTTCCTTCTGGGACTGCTTAACCACTTTGTTTTTTAACATCCATGCAAGATATGACCAAGCTCTTTATGTTTCCAAGCAGCCACAAGGAGTGATATCATATAATTCCATCATTGACACTGCTATGAATAGAGGTACCTTTTTTTATTCCCAGTGGTTCTAGTGTTGGGACAATACTTTCAGGAAAGTACAAAGTACAATACAAAGTCTGTGTATTCTTCAATTAAACTCATTTTTTTAAAAATGAGCAAGCTAAGACCTTGACCCAGAAGATCCTTACATAGTCTTGATAGGAACATCTTCTTTTCCACAGCATATCTTGCAATTTTTGTGATCATAGGTAACTCCAAGACATTCTACAAAGAAAAGCAGCTTCTGTTAAGAATCTTGTATTGGTGCAAACAAATTTGGTATTTTTATTTTGAAAGAAAAAAAATTCCAGGACTATCATTTTCATTTATTACTATAGTTATTTATTCATATGCTCACCAAAGGCCTTGGTAAAGAGCTATAACTTCAAAGTCTTTCAAAATACCAGCAGCTTTTTAAAATAAGTATACCCTTTTCTATAAACAACTAGCAGTTTTATCTTTATATATTAAAATGCTAGACATAAAACTGTCAAAAGGAAATCTGTTTTGCAAAGTGATTAGCAAAATGCTGAACATTTCACTGATCGCACATCTATAAATGTGAGTCTGATGTCTGGAAAAAAATTTTTTTTGCTAAAGTCATTTGGCTTCTTTAGAAAGAAATGTGAAATCAAATTCATTTCATCTTACTTCACAAGTACTAAGTTTATGTTTTGGCATATAAAGGAGTAGTTGTTGACCAGATAAAATCTCAGTGTAATTTCATGTCGACTTCTGTAGACCATTCAATTTTTCTTTAATGAATGGAAATAAAAAATTATAATGATCATTTTTGGAGGAAAAAGAAATTTAAAAAATATTTTTTAAAAAAATACTAATAATTTTACATAAGAACTCCCCTACTTTCTCATAAAAATGGCATTTCTTTCCATCATCTTCTGGGTATCAAAATGAACTTTCATGCTTAAAAGCTTTGGCACTAGCCATATATAATTACTCTTTCTCATATTAGGATTTTTTTCTTGGGAAGAGTTTATTTGGGTTTAGCAGATTATTTCAGCTGAACCATCAGTAAAATATAGGTGATTTAATGTAAAATTTTATCGAGCACAATGGCCACTTCATGAAATTTTGTTATACCTGAAAAAAAGATTTTGACATTTGAAATTGCCTATCTACCACTGTAGAAATCATATATGTTCACAATAAATATGAGAGATTGTGTAGACTGAACAACAGAGCCACTCTTCCAAAGCAAATAAAAGGTACTTGGATGCTTATTTTACTTACTTCAAAGAATAACAGAAAGAAAGGTATAGTCTTGTAGTTTTTTATAAGAAGAAGTGCAGCATGATTTTGTCACAATTCTAACATTGTTACAATGATTTTGTTACAATTATAACATTTTGTTACAATTATAACATTTTGTTACAATTATAACATTGTCAATTTGGTTATGAGTTCTGCTTTTCATGAAATAATGCATTATTTGCCTTTTACCAGAATTAGAATTCAAAATACTGAAAAATTCTATTATGCTTTGATAAATTTATAATGGAAAGAAGGTATAATAGTGATTTTAGTCAAATTAAGTTTCATGCAACTTGTTAAACTGAATGAGTAAAACCCAAGTTATTTCAATACATCAGGATAAAAAGAGATACTGTCCACCTAGTGCAACACCTAAAGATGATATAAATGCATTTCAATCAATTTTTCGATGAGTCATGTGACATTTATTTTTATAGACTTCTTGGATGAAATTTATTGATGATGATGTTATTTGTTCAGTTGTATCCAAGTCTTGGTGATTCTATGAGCCAAGTGTCTCCATGTCTTTCAATCTTGAACTACTTCTTTAAGTTTTGACTGGCTAGTTTCCAGCCATCGTATTCTTTGACAGTCTGGTTTCCTTTTACCACTCACTTTTCCAAACACAATTGCTTTCTCCAGTGAATTGCCCCAACATGACATGGCCAAAACAAATGAGACACAGTTTTGTGATTTTTGTCTTCTAGGATAACTGTGATGTTGAGTAGCTTGGCATGAATTCTGATAGTCATAATTTGGTCACTGACAGTTAAGAAACTTTCCACTGCTCTAGTAAGTTTCTTGCTTCCAATAAATGCCACTCCATTTTTTTTCCCCCTCGTATCATGTTCTGAATAATAGCTAGTGTAATTCTCAGACTGGAAAAAGCAATTGTCTGACCACTGTAGGTTACTGACAACAAGTAGGTAAATTTCCAACCTGATCATCTCATGTTTGACATTATCATATTTACCCCATTTATTTTTCTGACATTCCATGTGGCTATGAACAATGTAGACATTTGTTTATGGCACTAGCTGCCTCAGTAATTGGGATTTCTGTTGTCTCTATTATGGGAGACTCTATCAGACATTCAAGAACCTATCCAAAGAATTTTCACTGTAATTTTTTTGCAAAGTATATCGCCAGGTCTTTCTCCAACCTGTAACTAATTTTTTGATAATTGTCCAAGGATAGCAACTGCCACAATCCTTGTTAACCTGGTGACGAATGATTCTATGTGGGATTATTTTTCTGTTGTCTCATCATGATTAATAGATTTGTGGCTCCTCAGTTGAGACCTGTCTGGCTTGGGTTATCCTTCTGGTATACTTTCTGTTAATATACCTCCAGCTTAGCTCTCAACTTTACCAGAACACACAAGCTTTCTCCTGTAATAAAGGGAACCACATGGAGGGATGAAATTTATTACTGGTATCCTGTTCTGTTTACCATGCTTTTGATAATTATCTTAATCTCTAGAAAAAAGCTTCCCTCTCCCAATGTCTCCTATTTGTAGCTTAAAAAAAATCTAAAGATGGAACTTCTGGTTTGCAAGGCTTAGCGGTGGCAGGAATCTGCGATCGTGTGCGGTTTCTGCTGTGCTCACCACTGGAGTGCCCTGAGACAACCAGCTGTCTGAGGGAGAGAGGTCTCAGAGGGGCTGCTCCTTGGTGGCAGATCTCACCCTCCAGGAAACTGCACTTGGCCATGATGTACATCTCCCGATCTCCGCCGTACGTGAGCTTGAAGGGCCGTAGGCCTGCCCAATTTCTTGAGGTGTAGCTTGCCATACTAGGTGTGCATGTACTCCCACCATCCAAGGATATTTTGTGCAATGTGTACCCAGGCTCTCTGCCTTGTCTCTCCAAGCTGCCTGCTTTTTCTTTTGTGTCCCAATACAGTCTGTGGCCCTTTCTCCGATACTTGTTCTCCCTCAGCCATTCAGCACCTCTCCTCATGTCCTTGGAAACAGTGTACTGTTTTCTCTCTCCTTTCGCTGTCCCCTGCCTCTTCCTCCTCTGCAGGGGCTTCAGCAGGGCCTTCAGGGGCTTGAGCAGCAGGGCCTTCAGGGCTTGAGCAGCAGAGCCTTCAGAGGGCTTGAGCAGCAGGGCCTTCAGCAGCAGGGCCTTGAAGGCCTTGGGGCTGGTCCACTGCAGCAGCAGCAGCAGCAGCAGCAGCTTCAGAGTCAGTGCCAGGGAGTGGGATGCTGGTTCTGGCCTTCTATGCCAGGGCTGTGAACGAGTAGGCACGGGCTTCCTCTTCTTGCCTGACTGACGAAACATGGTGTTCCTGCTGGATGTAGTGTGGCAGCACGTTTCCCTGATGCTGACTGATGCTGCTGCATCTTTATATCATGAGCTGATGCAATTCATACTCCCCGCATGTGCAGTGAACGCTTGCATCCGATATACATCTACGCGGCATCCCTTTGTTCCTATAGGCGTCCGTGATCATCCGCATCATCCTCTATGATCTGCCCCTTTCCGTTTATGCGTCCGATTCCGAAATTCCTCCGCCCGGATGTGTCATCTGCTTCCATCCGCTGTCATCTGCTAGGCTTCCTATGAACATCCGTTTAACATCCCCGCTACATATTACCCACATCCGTTCTTTTCCATTCTGTTTATGCAAATTTTCGCCACTTTTTGGAGCGGATGACAACAGGTGGAGCCACCCCCGAAATTTTGCTCATCCGCTGTGTCCTTTATGCACATGTTTTGCATCTGTCCGCCAATGGGACCAGGCCTTTATATGTTTATCTTTATCTGTATCTATATATCTATAGCCATATGTATCTATCTCTGGCTCTGTCTTTATCTGTATCTATCTGAATCAATGTCTATGTCCCTCTCCCTCTCTCCTTCTCTGTCCCTATGCCTATCCTATCCCATCTATACCTCTACCTACATATATCATCTATGTCTAGAAAATTGACCAAACCAAAAGAGAAGGTACTTTATTCTATGAACTTTAGCTTTATTAGAAACTGCCTCCAAGTACTGTAGATTAGTTTTAGGTACTCCAGAAACAGATTAGAAAAATACAATACACCAAAAGCTCTTTTGCAAAACCTGAGGTATAGTCAGGATTTCTTTATTGTAGCCAGGTGAAGAATAAACCCTATTATTTAAAGATGGGATTGGAGAAACTCAAAAAGAAGATGCCTCAAATATACACAAAACAATCCACATATGAAAGTAGTTTAATATTCATCACCTCCAGAGGGATATTATTGTACAAAAATACACCCAAATTAAGAATGCACGCATGTAAAACAGAGGCACCATAAGTGTGGTCATCATAGTCTTATCATGACTATTTTCCCCAACAATAATTTGCATTAGCTGTTCTTCAAAAGCAAAACTATTTTCTTATATTCCTTTGCCAATAGAAATAAATGATTAAAAAGAATAAAAAAATACTCCTGGGAACAAGAGTTAATTCAGACCTTCTGACACTTTGGATCTGACCTTTTTAGTTCTCTTCATGTTTTTTATTAAAATGTGCAATCTTGTCTTTGAACTAAGCAACTTGGCCTTTGACCAGCATGCTTTTTGAAGTACAGTTCCAAAACAGATTATGACAAAGTTCAAATTTTCTCTAAAATTAATTTGAGGTATTTTAAGACTCCCTTGTTTTGTCACATGGCACCTTCTCCTAAAGATACTTAATACACAGTATTCAGGTTGTTTGATTTTTACATTTTTGTGAAAACTGATACAATTTATACCTCAATGGTATCACTGATTGAAGTGCCTCCATTTGTAATGTTCCTGGGCTGAGCAAAGAAATTTGAGCAAGGAATGATTAAAATGACAGCTACATCTCCTTAAGCCCCTGTTACACTGCACCAATGGATGGAAAGAGGATACAAAACAGAGAAAAACATTTGCCATCCGTTAGTTAACGCGATGCTTCCGTTTAGTACTCACTGCATACGTTTTGCTTCCTCTTTATCCGTCCAGCATCCGTCTATTGACGTTTCATCCGCTCATTGAGCGCTCAAACTTATTGCGCGGAAAATGTATCCAATGCGGTCCGTCTGCATCCGCTTAGGCATCCGCCTACGCATCTGCGCAACTTGATCTTGCTCAGCGAGTAAACGGACGCAGGAGGAAGGCGAATGGACAAAGAACGGATGCAGAATGGGTGCAGAACAGATGGAGATAGGATGAAAGCAGATGCAGCTCGCAAAGAAAGCATTTAAAACACGGAAAACGTCCACAGAGGGACCTATCTCATATTAAGATGTCTAGAGGATGCCTAAGGAGCCTAGTAGGGATGCAAAGGGACACATAGTGGAAAACCTATACTGCTAATAAAAAGGGGGAGCAATCCATCTGGATCTCACTTTCAGCCAGCAGCCCCAGCTGTGCAGACCCTGCAGCCTTCATCGACTCTTCCTCTTCACACAGCATCCAGTCTATGTCCACCATGGATCGTAAACAAAATCCTTTTGGCAGCCACCATCGTTCTGCACAGTGCGAAGCCATCTACAGGCTCTTTCAACTGTTCTACGGGAAGAAAAGGGGCAGCCAAGAAGCATCTGGGTCCGAAGATGGATCGGCGAAAAAGAGCAGAAGTACGGTACTGTACAACAAGCTGATGGTGGAGCTCAAGGAACGAAGACACTCGTGCATTCCAAACTTCATGAGGATGCGTCCAGCCATGTTTGACAGAATGTGCAGCGGCTGATACCCAGGTTGACCAAGGCAAACACCAACTTCCGGCCCAGCCTGGAACCTGGGATCAAAGTGGCACTCACTCTGCGCCACCTGGCCTCAGGGACCACGTTACAGGAGCATGCAGTACGGCGGAGGGTGCCACACAACACCATCAGCATTGTGTCCGAAGAAAGGGTGGCAGCACATCATCAAAAAAAATACATGGAGGAGCTCCTCCATTGCCCCTCCACTGAAGAAGGATGGAAGAAAGTTGCAGAGCAAGTGGTATCAGAGGTGGAACTTCCCCCATACCGTTGGAGCATAGATGGCAATGCACGTGGCCTGACAAACCTCCAGCCAAGTCGGGGTCCACTTATTTCTACTACCCGTGAAGAGGATCTTCAACTACACGCTGTCCAGGGCAAGGCGGGTGGTGGAGAACGTCTTTGGCATCCTGGCCAAACAGGTTCCAGGTATCTCTCACCACCATGCAGCATCGCCCACAGACCGTGAGGAGATCATGAAGCTTGCTGCATCCTGCACAATCTCATGCGCACCCGCTACCCAGTCTTGCAGAACAGGCTCGTGGACCTCCAAACCAACAATGGGGACTGGAGCCTGGGAATTGGAGGCAAGGCAAAATCCTGATAGACACTGAGGATGTGCAAGGCCCCAACAGAGCCTCACATGAAGGAAAGAAGCAGCGCAAACCTCCTAAACACTGCCCTGCACTCCCCAGTGGAGCGGTGAGAGTGGCAAGACAGGATGATAGATGTTTAACATGGATGCTTCCTTCAGCCTGTCTCATCACAACTATGAGATTGTGCCAATGTATTTGGGTGGCCTACAATGAACAGGGCATTTAATAAAGAGTTGTGTTTATGTTGACATGCGTGGATCAATTGATTAAATTGTTATTGATAAAAAGGGCCATAGGTTGTGGCACCTGGGAGGGTGGACGCATACAGTCCACCATACTGCACTGGAGTTTAATCTATCTTCACAGCTATTACCCAACCCAAAAGGTATCCTCTGTCATTCCACAGGTATCCCTCTCCACCCACTGCTATCTTAACCCATCCCCAAAGCATGCAAAAAGGCTTAAACCATTTCTAAAAGTTCCACCAAGACTTTATTAAAAAAAAGAAATGAGGCAAGGGGTGAATCAAGATATACTTTATTAACAACAAGCTAATAAACGAAAAATGACCCAAAGTCAAGTGTTCCAAATAAATCCACAGGTAGCCAGCCAGCCATCTTCTGGCACTCCTCTTGGTCGCTCAGTCTCAGGGGATGGAAGGGTCCAGGTGCTGTGGAGTGGCTGGTGCGGAGTGCTTGTCTGAAGCGCCATTTGGGGCAGCATCAGCAGAGTTACAAGCACTGCAGAAGCACCACCGCCAGAAGCAGCATTCATCAGCTCCTCCAGAAGACAGAAGCAGCACGAAGCTCCTGCCCCAAAGAGCGACGCCGTGCTACAGAAGCCCAGCAGACAGCAGGTGAGGGCCAGTGGGATGGGATGTGGCCCTGTCCCTCTTGCCAGGGCTGGCAACGATGGCTGAGGCTTTCTGTTCTTCCCATGGTTGTGGGTTTGCTGTGTGCAGGGAGCTGGCAGGAACCAAGGCTTAGAAGGCTGGCCAGCTTGCAGGCAGGCAGCACAAGTGCAGTAAGGCTGCACCAAGTGCCTAGAGAAGGGCAGGCACCAAGGCTGGCAGGAAGCCTGCAGGCAGCACCGGCACCAAGCTGGCAGGAAGAGTGCAGCAGGCCTGGCCACCAAAGCGGCTTGCAGAAGGCCTTGCAGGAAGGCTGGCAGCAGGCAGGCACCAAGCCTGGAGCAGCAGCACAGACACCAAGGCTGGCAGCAAGGCTGGCAGGCAGACTGGCGTCAGGGAGGCTGAAGGATATGGCTGGCAGCAAGGCTGGCAGGCAGGCATGACAGCAAGGGCTGGCAGCAAGGCTGGCAGGCTTGGCAGACAGCAAGGCATGCAGGCAGGGCAGGCAGCAGTCAATGTGTCCGGCAGCAGTCTTTCCTCTGAATGGTGACCTGCTCCGAGCTGCTTCCCTTTATATCCACGGGCCTTACGCAATGCATCCTCCCCGCCATGCGCAATTAACGTCGGCATCCGTTAGGCTTCCGCTGTGCATCCGCTAGGCTTCTTTGTGATCCGCTTCATCTGCTGTGCACTTCCGCTCTGCATCCCCTCTTTCCGTTCCGCATCTGCTATGCTGTGGCCCCCGGAAGCCTAGCAATGTTGCCATCCGCTTCCATCTGCTTTCCATCCGCTCTGCGTCCTCCCCCATCCGTTCCTTTCAATTATACCGCTCTGCGTTATGCAAATTTTCGCCCCCTTTGAGAGCGCCGGATAAAAACGATGAACATATTTTTCTCATCCGTTGTGTCCTTTTTACTAACATTTTGCATCCATTGGGCAGTGTGACAGGGCCTTTATATTGTGTGTAATGTCACAATAAGCATAGAAAAGAGCTGAGGCATTTATTGTGTTGGTGTAATACTGCTGCCAGTATTTGTCTCATTTTGGTCTTCGGCCCCACAGAGATTTATGGAATTCTATTTATGCCAGTTTTTACATGCACCTCCTAACTCAAATATCCATGCTCAATTCATGGATATTTGAGATCAAGACAGGGTAAAGGTAGTAGTAAAGCTTTCTCTCTCAGTCATGTCCGATTGTAGGGCCATGATGGTGAACCTATGACATGTGTGCCAGAAGTACTCTGCTGTTTCACTGCGTAATGTGTATGCCTCGCACTAGCCAGCTGATTGTCGGGTATGTGTCATGCATAGGGGGAAGCATGGGGTTAAGGGCTCATGCACAGGGAGACGGGGGGAGCACACACATGCATTGCATGATGGATGCAGGCACGCACGCACTTTTGGCACGCGATGATGAAGGTTAGCCATCACCGTTCTATCATGGTGCTCATCTCTGTTTCTTGGCCAAAGGAGCCAGCATTTGTGGAAGACAATTTCTGTACTCACATGCCAAAGGTGCACAGAACACAGAACACACCTTCCACCAAAGTGGTACCTATTAATCTACTTAGATTTGCAGGTTTCAAATTGCTAGGTGAATAGGAGTGGGGCAAGTAATGGGACCTCACCCCATTGCAAGGAGCTTGAATCTCGAACCTGGTCCATGAACTCTCCAGCTGACAAACATTAACCACTAAGCCATGATGACCCCTCTCAAGAGAAAGTACAATGTGGAAAATGGGACTTCCAGCTTTTCCCCATTACATCTTCTGTCTATTTCTTCTGGGGAGCAGTGTTTACTTTTCAAGGTTAGAGTCTTTATTATGCAGAAATCACAAAGTATGTTGTGTTCTTCAGTTCTTCAGTTCTTCATATGTTGCTATAGCTCTGAAATCAGCAGCACTCAGAAGGAGACAGGAGACAGGACAAAAACAGCATGGCATTGTTCTAATGGAAGCCATGCCACTTTCCTACAGGCATCATGATGTTATATGCTCCTGTAGATAGTCCTGCTTGGAATAATTCCCAGCTAAATTTAATGTTGAATCGCCAGTTGACAATTGCTTGTCTTTATTTAATTGTAAACTTTGCCAAAGAACAGCAATATTACCAAGTCTGTAAATGATGTAAGCATTTTACTGATTCACAGATTTCTATTTTATCCCAAAGACATGTCTAGAAATATGATTCAAATGATTTATCCTGTGAAGAGAGACTTTCTGTAAAGACCTATGATATTACATGATGTCAGTTTGCATCCCCAGTCACTTTAGCTTAGGTTTCATTCAAAAATATTTCTTAAGAAAATGAGAACATTAAAACATTAAAAAAAAGCCTATTCAAAAAATCATCTCCTCCATGTGGTTTACCAAGAACAAACAGATGTTTGTGCAAAACATCACCAAAAACACTTAACAGTAATTGCTACTGAATGTCTTTTGCTAGACCATTAGATGTAATTGTACAATACTCTCCCAATGAAGGAAATTGCTAGTACATAACTTAAGAAAGTACATAACTTAAGAAAAAGGTGGGAAAATATTACAAATATTATAATTACAAAAAGAGAATTTTATGATGCAGAAAACATAACATGCAAATAATAATTTTATCATAATTATATAAAATCTTATAAGGGAGAATAAATTTCCATGGCAGAATACTGAAAGATATCAAATTTAGCAAAAATAACACACAAATAAAAGCTGATAAATGGACCTACAATAAAGAAAATTTGTGAGTGCATTGAAAAGAGTAAAATAAGGAATACTCCTGAAGTAGATGGACTTTCAACCTTCTATATACTTTGAAAGCTGAGTGAATACAGTCATTCTAAAAAATGATAAATAAAACACTGAAATTACTACAATGAAAGAATGAATTGTGAAGATATTAGAACTTTCAGAAATGTCCAAACTGACTTGCCTACTCAAGGACAAAATAATAAATATTTTTTTAAAAAAAACTTTTATGAACTTTTTGCTAAAGACAAAAAAAATATTATTCACAGATTTGCTAATCGAAAATGTACTAAATAAATGGCTAAAGGGGTTTTTGTAATAACTGAGAGAAGATAGATAATGAGTTTGTTATAACTTTGAAAAGAAAGTCAGAAGTTGCTGATTTTTTCCTGATTCTTGTTTCTTTAATTATCCTTCTTTCCTTTTTCCATTTTTTGCATGTTCCTTTTTCCTACACCATTTTTTTTTCCAGATTTCTTTTATTTACATTAATTCTTTTATCAAAGGAAGCAAGCAAGCTAAAACACCCAAAACTTATATCCTTCATTTGCTGTGTTCTAATGAATAATGATACATTTATGATTACCTGATTTGTAACAAAAATGCAGAGGCTATGCTTTTACAGCAACTAGTTGTAATATTAAAATATATGTTTTCTTAGTGATTGCAGCCTCCAAACTGTCTTCCATTAAACTACCTGACTACCCAGTCATCAGGAAAGATATTGAGAATGACTCCAAGAATAGTAGGGAAAAAGAAGACATTCTCTTTCCTGTAATTTGCTGCCTACCCACCTTTTTTTATGAGCTGTCTCTTGTCACTTTCCCAGTTTGTCTACTTGACATTACAGAAAACTGATTAAGACTCTCAAGGGCCTTTATGGACCATAGGAAATGTGAAAGATCAGAGTCTCAAACATTACAAAAGCCTATTAATAAGAGAGAATAATCAGGCATGCATCTCCTTTCTTGCATGCTTCTACTGTATTTTAGTCCTCTGGTGAAGAGAAACAATAGAACTGCAGCATTAATTAGAAATGAAATGGGCTAGGAAACAAAGCTTATTGAGTTAACTATCTTAGAATTTTCCTGATTTTTTTCTTTCAGGTTGCCTCTTTTTCTAGTCTTAGGAGGGGAATGATTGGAAATTAGCTATTTTTACTTACATCTTTGCTCATCCAGTATATTAACAAATACTCTCAAATATTATGGAATGTTATTAAGTTTCATGTAACCTTTAAAATAACTCAGAAATGAAAAAAGTTGCAGCCTTGAAATCCTCAAAGAAGCCAGGCAGGAAGAATTTTACATTTCATTTTCTGTCTTTTATGCTTTATTGCCTATTTATATGAAGTTCAGGTCTAAAAATCGAGTCTGTTAGTTATGTCTTATATGATGAACTTGGTAACAACTTCAGGTTAAGCATAATCCTATCATGCCAAATGTTTTTAGGAATGACAATGTATTCCAGTAAAATTCAATTGACATTTGAATAGGATTGCATAAGTACTAAATGCAGTAAAACTCAATCACATGTAATTAGTGACAATTAACAAGAATAATAAAGACTAATGGTAGATTAGTATAGCACCTGTTATTAACATACAAGGATATATTAACTACATCAAAAATATTACTCAGAAAAGACTTAAACCTGATTTAGAGTTTGCTGCAACTGCCTGTAGCTAATATTGCATATCTTTGCTGCAAAGGGGATGATGAGTGAGCATAGGTTGCAGATGGCTGCAGATGGGCCAATGTGCACCCCTCCAAAATCCCAACTACACATTGTGGGAGGTGTGTGTCCTACATACTGATTGTTTATTCCAACGTTCTTTTTGTTCTGTGCTATTTGAGTGACCCCAGCTAGAATGTTACATTTGCAGAAATACAAGTGGAGTGTCTACACAACGATCCCCAAACAACAGACACATATGTTCCCTGACATGCAATGCTGAATAAGTCTACTCAAACTCTTGACAGAATGTATTTGTCTTCATTATGTCTTGCAACAATGGGCTTTTAAAAGTACTTTGTGTTTATGTCTTTCTGTGTGTGTGTGTATGTGTGCATGTGTGTATGAATTTGTTGTGTTAACTGAAGTTTTCGGGGATTTTCTGTTAAAAACTCTGTAGTTCGGTTACTTTATTTTGGCCCTTTATACAAACTTTTAAAATAGTTTTAATGACATCTCTGAATGGTGGAATATTTCCAAGAAGCAAAGACAATATTATAGAGGCAAAGGCAGTTGTTAAGATATTGTGATCATTATTTTTACCTGACTTTGTAGTTACCCTTTCCCTAATATTTCCTCCAAATTTTCTATTTTGTTTCCATCACGTTACTAACAGATTTTGATTTGGATATACTCAAATCAAATAAAAACACTTAATCTTAATTGGTCACCTCCTATTTTGATAACTGTAATGAACTCTACATGGGTCAGCCCTTGAAAACCACCTGGAAATTTCAACTGGTCCAAACACAACAGTGCACATAGTGATGGTGCTATTGGTTTGTCCATGTAACATGAGCATGGTGCTATTGTTCTACCCATGTAACGTATCATTCTGTCACATGAGCTGCACTGGCTTCAGATTTCTTTCAGGCTGCAATTCAAGATGCTGGTCATCATCTTTAAATCCCTAAATGGTACATTCCCAGGTTATTATGGGATCACCTTTCCCTCCGGACATGTACCTTCCTTGGTCACATAGGGTAGGCATTTTCCTAGTCACTTTTCTTCAATATTGCTATCTTATGTGCCTTTTCTATGGCTGTCCCTGTCCTATACAACACTCTTTCCTCTGAAGTTCAGGTGATGTCTACCCTCCTAGCCTTTTGTAGAACACTAGCTTTCTCCATAAGCACTGGGAGAAAATGAAGCAATTAAATTAGTGGATGAATCAAAATTGTGAAATAAGTTACACTATAAAGTTCAGAGGTATCTTTTTCTGGTTGTATTTTATTAGTTTGTAAAGACATTTTTTTTATTTCAGAAAGCCCTCAACTTATCAAGCAAGTAACGTTGTATAACCTATTTTTATCTGTTTTTGTTGTCTCTTATAAATGTATTGCTTTACAGTGATATTTTAGATTAATTATTATGGTTCATCCTGAATGTTTTCTAACATTACATGATTGAAATATTAAAAGAATGGCATTTAATTCTCATTTAAAGTGAAATAAATGTACAATTAGTGTCTAATTTAAATTTCTAAATTGTTTAAAGTAAATTTGCCTTTACAACTTTACAAGTCTGTCTTAATGTTAGATTTGATGGAATGTGTTTAGCTTTACTCTGGTGTTTATTGCCTTTACTATTGCAAGCCTCTGAAATAATTTCTGTGAGAGAGAAGTGTTCACAAGTGTTTCCCCAAAACTCTTTCTCTTTTTTATTTGCATTGCGCTGAATATCAGAAATGACTTAAGTTTCAGTACAGTCCTTGCTGATAATTCCACACAATGTGTTGTTACTTTATGCATTTGTGAAGTTAAGCAAAAACATCATCATCAACATCCATTCTAGCTTTTAAAGACTGAGTTTAACAGATTATTAAGAATCATGACCACTAGATGGCAATAATATACAGGGAAGCCTGTTTTGATGTGTACTTTCTTTGTCTCTTGAAACCTCAACAATGTTAGTGGATTGGTGCTTCAGCCAAAATGATAGATTTTAAATTGAAACCATTGAAGTACTCCCTTCTTGCCTTGATTTATTTTGACGAATATACAAACACATTCCGATAGAAAAACTCATCATCCAGTGATGACTGGTTATCAGCTTAAAGTGAAGAGAGGGAGGCTGTAAAATATTCATATGGTAAATCGAAGGAAATAATAGCGTTAGTTGAATATTCCCCGGGAAAGCCTAGCAGATTGTTTCTCCTTCTGGGCTTGATTCCCCTGAAGCTAAAACTAAACAAAAGGAAAAGAAAGCAGAACATTTGATAACTACCAGGGCTCTAAGATAAAATAGCTGCTTTTATGAGAATATCTGCATATATTCTCTGAAGGCCCTTTGTACACAGTGTGCTGTTATTTAATATCTGCAAACACAAACAAACTAGACTGATTTAGATATTTTGATGTTGCTCAAAACTGGAAAATTTTAGAAACACACACAAAAAAATCAAGATGCAAAAAAAATAAATGGTAAAATTAAAATATTGCAGTTGAATTTGAGCAGTAATTTGGTACCATTGAAAAGGAAATAAACCATGGCAGAGATTTCTAGTGGTACAGCATAAGGTCAGTGTGCTAAAATCATTTTGTTTATTGGTATCATCGCAAGATATTACCATGAAGCCAGATATACCCTATTAAGAAAATATCTCAAATAGCAAACTTTATCTAGTTACTGAGGTTCTTGGTGAAACTCTAGTTGAATCAGACATTTAAAAAGTTGTACCTTTTGTCTTGATAGCATATTCTTTGTCAACATCTTTGTCTTATCTTTATTTATTTTCAAACCAGCCACCTTTCCATATGTCTCTATCTTTTCTATTAATTTTGATGCGTTTATGCGGTTTCTTGTGGATCTTTCTAAATACTTGGATTAATCTTGCACAGCAAAGATTGCAGTACACTAAAATGGAACATAATGTATCATTCAAACCTTAAACGCAGATGCATAGTATTTGGCGAATAGCACTAATTTTGGTGAAATGGAAATTTAAACTGTCAATTAATAGGGAGAATCATCAGACAATCCAAGATTGGAATATATTAACCAGATTTTATATTTTTTCAAACAATTCCAATAGAGCTTGCGAAAAGACTATTATAAAAAAATTAAAGATTTAATAAAATTGTGTTTGAAATATATATGGCAAGTGTAAAAAGCCTGAGAATAAAGGTTAAAACTTTTGCAAGCATTGCTAGAATAAGAGGAGGTGTTTGTTGCCTGATTGGGAGTTTTGTATTACCAAGCTACAAGATCTGCATGTGGGTTAAGGAGATGGATAACATTAAGAATACCAAGATTGCTAACTTTAGAAAGGCGATGATCTGTTGGTTGGGGTAGCATGCCTTTTCTTATTAGGTATAAAGGAACTAAAACAACAGGGGTATTTGAGAAGACATTATATCACGGCAGTCTCTGTGGTTACAAACTGGAGAAGATTAAAACGACATATGTTATTTATGAAAATTCCAGTCTGCTATTGACTATGTGAAGCATTTTCTTATCCTAGTAATAAAAAGGAACAACAGATATGGTTTGAAATATTGGAATGAAAAGGGTGATCTTAAATCTATACGAAAAACTAGGGAACAAGTATAAAGATGACTTGGTTTTCATAAGCTCAAAATGCATTCAAGTATGATAAAGATTCCAAAACACGAAAGTTCTATCGATTTAAACTGACTACTTAGAGCAAGATTGTTGACAGGTAGTTGAGAACAGGTGATTAAAAAATTGTATGGGATATTATTAGGAAATTAACTGGCACGAAGAACAAGTTAAAGAAGCTATTGATGCTTGCGGGCGGATGAATTTTGGATATGGGATATATCTTAGAGAAATGGCAAAAATTGTGAGTCTCAAATTATAAAATTGCAATGTCAACAGCATATAATGAAAACTTTGTATAAGCATGTTTTACCAGGTAGAATTTTCCCCCAACAAGAATAAGCAAGAGATGTTCAAATAAATCTGGCAAAAAATGTTGGAAATGTCATCAGACAGCTGCTCATATGACTTATACGTGGTGGACTTGTGTGGATGCTAAAAAATACCGAACTAAAATCAACACATGGTTTGGAAAAAATGACAAAAAAACATACTATAGCAGTTTTGAAACAGAGATTATTTTTATTGGGAATTTTACCTGAAATATATTAGAAAGCACTTGAAATACCTATTGTAAATGTATCAAACAGCAGTAGGGATTGTAATTTGCTAAAAACTGAAAAATGAGCAAGAACAACACCATCACAGAGAAGAAAATTATTAAGAAATTATTCGGAATGTGCTGGAAATAAGGCAGATTGACATTGAAATTAGAAACACAGATCTGATAAACAATTTTATAAAATTTGGAATCTATTTCTATCAATGGTTTACGACACACAACAAATATCAGTAACAAAATATGGTAAACCTTTAGAAAATACTAAAAATCATAATAGATGTACTTCTTTCTTTATTATATTCTACAAAATGTTTTTAGAAGATTTGCGATACATTAATATAATTGTCACACAAACATAATTAAGTAAAATATGATTATTTCCGAAGCATAATGATAAACAAATATAGTCAAATTGATTATAATGATGATCCTCATGCTATAATATCGGATTGAAAATACGAGATCATATACAATGTAATTGTAAAATGCAAGACTACAAATGAGCACAAAACTTGTTGATAAAACCGAACCAGCACACTGCTATGTACATATATGGAAGATGGCCTGATGTTTTTATGTTTTGTTTGTTTATGTTTGTTTTAAAAACCAATATTTTTTTTATAAAAAAGTTGTACCAATAGTAATAAGTGCCTTGGGTATGATTCCAAACAACTGTAACATAATTTGAACACCATTGGCATTCACTATTAGTCAATTGCAAAAGGCAGCTTAACTTGGAACAGCCTAGTTCCTGCAGTGATATCTCTATCACCTTCAAACATCTACATCTGCCTATCCCAGGTCCTTGGGAAACACTCAACTAGTTGACAAAAATGCCAAATCCAGTCTGAATATCTAGTTGACCATACGACAAACCATACTAATAATTCCCCTCTAGTGCAATTATTCACAATAATGTATTCACTGAGATATCCCTAATATATAAGTTGATCAGTATCTCAGAAAACACATCCAGATTTAAAAGGGTTATTTTTGTCTCCAAATTTATAGCTATGTAATATATCTGAAAAAAAAAATCAAACAACCAGTAGTGCTATATATTTCTGTATCTTGTTGGAACCAACTCAGTGGCAGCATGAATTTTTTTAGTTTGAATTTGGTAGGCAGATCAAACTTTACCCTGGATTAGGCTGAAACATCTCCAAGATTATTTGCATGTGACAGACCATCTAGTCCAGAATCTTGCTAAATATATAAGTGACTAAATACAGGTTAAATAATAAATACATTTCTTTGTGACTGCTTTGACATGTTTTCATATCTGGTATGAATTAAGCTTCGTGGAGCTACTGTGAAAGAAAAATGGATAGCTGGAGGAAAATGAATTGAGATTTTTTCCCATCTTATTCTGAATCCTAGACAGACAATGAGAGAGAAAAAGAGAGTGACCAGTTTAAATTGGAATCTAGGCAGTCAAAGTTGTTATAGAAAGTTCTAGAGGATCCCCAGTAGTAAAATCTATCAGCTTTAGAGATTAGTGAATTAACCTTAATACATTGAACCATAAGCTAACTAAAATGCTAGTGTGTATAACACATTAAGATAGCCCCCCAGCAAAAAAACCCCAAAAGCTTAAAATGTAATGGATTTGTTAAATCTTTGCCCGATATTTTAAGAATGTTTACATTTCAGGCCACAATATCTAGGCCTAAAAAACATGACAAGAAATGCCTTTAAAAAAAAAAAAGTCCATGTGTAGGCTTCCAAAAATCTTGTTATTTTAATCCATTTTTCCTTTGGGACAATGTGCTGGAGATGCACTTAGAAGAGGTCTGTGAAGACTGCTCTAAACCACTGACTGATAGATAAAATTGTAGCCCTTAGTTGAACATACAGATCCCTTGGAAGTGATAATGGCAAGGTTTAGAACAACTTAACTTGAAATTCTAGACCTAGAAAATCTAGAACTCGAAATTCTAGACTCAAAATTCTAGATCTAGAAAACCTAGAACTATGCTGCCTTTGGTCCGATCGAAGTATAGTATATAAAATCATACATTGCAATGTCTGACCTGTCAATGAATACTTCAGCTTCAAACATAACAACACAAGAGCAAACAATAGGTATAAACTCAAGGTTAATTGCACCAAACTTGATTGCAGGAAATACAACTTTAGCAACAGAGTGGTCAATGTCTGGAATGCTCTACCTGACTCTGTGGTTTCTTTCCCAAACCCAAAAAACTTTAATCTTAGACTGTCTACTGTTGACCTCATCCCTTTCCTAA
Organism: Laticauda laticaudata; assembly: GCA_004320025.1. Lineage (NCBI taxonomy): Eukaryota > Metazoa > Chordata > Lepidosauria > Squamata > Elapidae > Laticauda > Laticauda laticaudata. The sequence continues at coordinate 56,463 of BHFT01024247.1, read as the reverse complement.
GAGGTCTGTAGGGGGTGTGCATAAGTGCAACAACGTGCCTACTATCCCTATCCTATTGTTTCTTTTATTTTTTTTTTCTTATATGTATCCATGTATTCATGACTATGTTTTTACTTATACCTATTATTTTGTAAGCAATGGACAAAAATAAATAAATTAATAAAATAAAAATAAATTCATTGGAATGAGTGTAAGACCTGTTAGAACTGAGAAAGTAGACAAGGTTCTCAAGGTTTTAAACATTCCCACTTTTGTGTTATATACACGTAGTCTTCCTAGTTGGTTAAGGTTTCCTAGAAAACAATGTGTGATTAGATCCAGACAATAATAAATACATCAATAAGGAAGGGAATGGTTCCTTTAGTGCAAGGGTGTCACACTCAAGGCCCACAGGCTGGATCTGGCCCATGGGGTGTTTAGATCTGGCCCTGTTCAGACAGGGCTGCCCTGGAAGCAGCAAAAGACCAGCCCTCAGTGTTTCTGCCAGTGGAAACAGTGTTCAGGAGGGCTGTGCACGGTCCTCCCCAGCTCCATTTTCAGCTATGATGACCTCCTGCAACTCTCTTCCAGCTAAAACAGAGCTCAGGAGGGATGTGTGTAGCTGTCTCAAGCTACATTTAGGTGGCAGAGCATTTGGGCCACCACAGGTGCCCCCAACATGAGTGACACTGAGCTGGCCATGCTTACCCTGGCCACATCCACCCAGCCCTCTGAGGTCAAACACAGTCCTGGTGCAGCTTTCAATGTAATTGAGTTTCACATGCTTTAGTGCTTTAAAAAAGTAGAACAGTATTTGTAAAGAGCAATGGATCATGTCCAGTATTTCCGAGTCGATCCACAAATACAATGATCTAATACATATCGATTTTACAGAAGACAATGTTGAAAAACACTACGCAATCTAAAACCATCTTTATCCATTGCACCAGATGCAACATGTACCTACTTCTTAAAAAAGCTATCCACTGCCATTGCCGAACCTCAAAGCATAACCTTTGAAAAATCTTTCATGACAGCTCCTTGCAAAACTTGTGGCCACAAGCCATGGTCATCCCCATCTTCAAAAAGGGAGAGACCCCAGCCTAGTTGAAAATTACAGACTAATCTCCTTATGCTGCATCACCTGTAAAGTCCTGGAATCAATTATTAACCAATCCATTATCCTCCACTTAGAGACAAACAACCTACTCTTGAATAAACAATTTTGCTTCAGAAAAAAACTATCGTTTAATCTGCAACTGTTACACTGCAAAAACATACGGACTACACAACTCGATCAGGGCAAAGCAACAGATGCAATCTACATAGACTTCTCTAAAGCCTTTGATTCAGTGGTACATTACAAACTACTCCTAAAACTAAAATCTTATATATCTCTGGACACCTGAATAACTGGATAGAAACATTCCTGTCAAACAGACAACAAATGGTCAAAATTGGTGGTGTCCTATCAAATTCTGTACCTGTCAACAGTGATGTCCCCCAAGGCAGAGTTCTAGGAAAAACTCTCTTCATACTCTACATAAATGGTCTCTGTGATCATATTAAGAGCAGCTGATGATGATGTAAAGCTATTCAACATCACAAAAAATACTGTTACCCTTCAAAAAGACCTTGTATGTATCAGAATGGTCAAACAAATGGCTACTTCAGATCTCAACAAATAAATGCTCTGTCTTACATATTGGCAAAAAAATAAATAAATCAGAAAATAAAATACAAGCTTTATAGTCAAGACCTTGTTGTTGATCCAAACTCTGTCAAGGACCTTGGAGTACTCATCTCTAATGATCTAAGTGCTGGAGCCCACTGTAACTATATAGCCAAAAAGCGTTAAGAGTTAACCTAATATTACGTAGTTTTTTGTCTGGTAATATTACACTAATAACTAGAGCATACAAAATATTTGTCAGACCAATACTTGAATATAGCTCATCAGTCTGGAACCCACATTATGTATCTGATGTTAGCACAGTTGAGAAAGTCCAGAAATATTTACAAAGAAGAGTTCTCCACTCCTCCATTCATTGCAGAATCCTTATGGCCATCAGACTTGAAATTCTAGACCTAGAATACCTAGAAACTACGCCGCCTTCGGTCTGATCTAAGTATGGTGTATAAAATTATACATTGGCAATGTTCCTACCTGTCAATGAATACTTGAGCTTCAACCTTAACAACACAAGAGCACACAATAGATACAAACTTCAAGGTTAAACCGCACCAAAATTTGATTGCAGGAAATATGACTTCAGCAACAGAGTGGTCAATGTCTGGAACTCTACCTCACCCTGTAGTTTCTTCCCCAAACCCCAAAAACTTTAACCTTATATTGTTTCTATTGACCTCACCTTTTTCCTAAGAGGTCTGTAGGGGGAGTGCATAAGTGCACCAATGTGCCTACCGTCCCTATCCTATAGTTTCTTTTATTTTTCTTATATGTACCCATTTCATGTATTCATAACTATGTATGTATGCTATTATCTTGTAAGCAATTGACAAATCAAAATAAATAAATAAAAAAAAAGAAAGAAAGAAGAAAGTTGTTTATATTCATGTTCCACCACATGAGGGACACATTTGTAAGTGGAAAGTGTATTTGCTCATTCTTTGCTTTTTTATACTAAGATTATGTGCTGTAATGAAGCAGTCCCACTGCACAAATGACTCTCTCTCCTTTAGAGGGTAAGTTAGTGCCAAGAATTAGAAAGCCTTCAAGAGCTCCACTTGGTTTAACTTCTTTCTGATTATTTTGCTGGAAATCACTGAACCAAACTCCTGTCTTTTAGCTCACAATTCTTTTTTAGGAGAATTTAGTTTTTCAGGAAGTGAGGAAAAATCATATATAAATTTATATATATATATATATATATATATATATATATATATATATTATATATTAATTTATTATATTAATATATATATTATATATATATGTTTTTTTAAGTTTTCGCGGGTACTTACATGAATGCTGTTCAGCATCCTTCAGGTTATTATCCCACGTCATTGTCGTGCTTTTAAAGTTGTAGCAACGTTTCAGCAGAATCTCATCTTGCCATCATCAGGCTTCTGTATTGAGTTTGTATGTGGGTCAGGCTCTCACAGCCATTGGTTTTAAATTTGAGGCTAGCCTATTGCTGTCCCAGGATGCTTTTTTCTTCATCCTGATTGGTTGGAAGTCTTTGGTCTGTGTTTAATTGGTCTTGGAGTTTTGTTTGATTGGTGTTTCTGGTTTCTTCTGTCTGTTTTGTGGTTTTGATTGGCTGGCAACACTGTGTTCCTGTATTGGAGGCTTTCAGTGCAGCTTGGCTTCGTGTGAAAGGACGGCTATTATCTATTAGGAAGCTAGGTTTCATCTGGGTGCCTGGTTGGGGTGTGTTTGAGCTGGAGGTATCAGAGGGAGTCTGTTTGTGCCCAGGTGTTTGCCTGGCTTTGTGGTGTGGAGATCTTTCTATTTGAGAGTGCAGGCTTCCAAATGACTGACAGTCTGGTGGAATCATCTCTTTATTCATGCTTTCAGGTCTTTTTTCAATCTCTATGGGCTTCTCTGATGATTCTGTGGCTGGGTTTTCTATAGTAGCTAGGGTTTTGGTGCCACTGAGTTGATGTTGTGACCTGTGTGGCTTTCATGTGTTGGACTCGTGAGGAGGTGTGTTCCAGCTTTTTTACTGCATTTTTGTGTTCATCCAGGCAATCAAACTAAACAATATCTTGAATGTGTAGCATGCAGCTAACCCTTGCCTTATCTTCATCCATCCATCCAGAGTGTCTATACCCTTGATACAGATGTTTGTGAGCTTAAACCACCCCCTCCAGCTTCTTGCTTTCCCAAGTTCACACATTTTGCATGTAAAAATCTCTGCTTATGGAAGAAAGAATCAGCCACATACTCTGTATCCAATATATTATGCAGCTGAAATTGAAAATGCATTGACCTCAGCAGAACGGAGCAGCTTCTTTTCATTCTTTCCCCTTACAGTTCCCATTTTGTCCTACTGATTCTTTTGAGGAGCAGTTGTTGATTCTGTGTTTTTTTTTTAATAAGGAAAGGAAGAGAAGACATCAGCAGAGAGTAATTCAACAGATATGTTCAACTGAAGATAATTAAATGCTGCTTTTTCAAGGAGTGTTCCAGTATTATTAGAGAAGAATAAAAACATTTATAAAAAATAATTCAGGATAAGTTACAATTTTAGTTTCCTAGAGCAGAAGTTAAGACTCTTATGGCACATTGAAAACAATTATTATGACATAAAGCTTGGTAACTTAAAGTCCATTTTTCTAGATTATACATAATTAATGAGTGACAGTACAGAAAATAGAGGGGGAATACTAAGTGAATTGCAAGAAGTAGAAAGTATGACTAGTGATAACTGCCAATAGCTAATAATTTAACTATTACTCTCTGTTCTCGCTACATTTCATTTTCCTGGTTTCTTTCCTGGTGTTTATATCCTCCTGCCAAGTTTGTGTGTGTGTGTTTTATAGTAGTTAATAAATAGATTCTGTTATATTGTTTTGTTTGTTTTTGGCTGCTGTAGTGATATTTTTAAATGAAATTAAGAATGTAGGCCAACTTTAGGAGGAGTAATTCAAGGAATAATTCAAAAGACCAATCCATATTGTCACTTTCTGAACAATCCTCATTCCAGCACAAACAAATATATGGTTGTCCTCAACATGCCAGTTATGCTTATTGTCATTTAAAATATATTAGCAGTGTTGACAAATTGTTGAATCTATACTTCTGTTACTGAAAAATATCCTTTAGCCCCTTGTGAACTGGGTTAATTCCACTGTTCAAATCAATGCCAATGTGTTGATCATATTTTCACAAGTTCAGAAGGTAGAGTTGTAATTGCAGGAATGTTCCAATCTCGGATGACAAACCTCAGATAAAGAATGTTTCCAAGCAAATACAACTCAGGCAAACAAAGTCACTAATTTATGGATAAAGGAGGATTAGAGAGGGGAAGTAGACATATGTTAGACTAACTAGAGATAATTAATNCAAGACTATACTCCAATAAAGATCATCATGATTCAGTTGTTCATGATCAAACAACTCGACTGCCTCATCATTACAACTTCAGAAGAGTCCAGACCTACTCAGAATGTTCATTCTGTTTTAAGACATTGCATAATAGAAACAGCACTGAATCAACTCAGTGCAATGAAGATTAACACAGCTTGAGCATTATCACTAATGTGGTTGTCTAGCTTCCATACAATTCCATCCTTGGTCATAGCTCAGAGAAGCTGCTGGAATGGATAGCCTTACCTATGTCCAGTTGAAAAGGTATTAACTCAAAAGATCCAGGATGACCCATCATACTTATTATCTAATGCTATTAGGGATCTTTCTTCTTTGTAAGAATAAATATGAAGCGTCTTCATTGTGCCACAAAGCTGAGAAGAGTTAATGCAGTTGCTATGTTTGGCACAAATCAGCTGTAGCAGTTAACTAACCCTGGACGTTTTCTCAGTTGTGACAAACATTTTGGCTTTCCAGAACTGCTTTAATCTTTTCAGAAGATTTATATTTGCCTTTGCATCAATAACGTGCCCACAATAACCTATCAAGTTTTTGAAAAATTAGCATTTTATGCTATTGGCTCTTAACCCATATTCCTCTAGGCATTTCAAGACCTTTTGTAGGGTTTCCAGATGTTTTTCATCACTTCCACCTGTCACAACAGAGTAATCCAAATATGCTGAATTTCCTAAAATAAGTTGCAAAACGTGGTCTTGCACACATTGCCAGAGAGTAAAAGCTGGAGCATTATCAAATCATGATGTGCTACATTGGCAAAGAAGTTGGTTATGGGATGCAACAGCCTTGATATCTCAGCCACGTTTTGTCATATTTTGTTACAATTACTGATTTTTTTTTCATCTTTCATGGTGGCAGCTTCATTTCCAGCTGTTCAAACCAATGTCTGTATGGCAACCATAAAATATCTCTTCACTTCTTTATCTTTCTTGGAGGCCTTTCTGCTGTTTTGGGTTGTCCCTTTGTGCAGGCAGGAATTTTGCAATTGCCGAACAACACCAGACTGTAGAGTGTTGAATAAAATCTCTATTTTGGTTGCAGCAGGTTTGGTGGGGAAAAAAAACAATACCTGAAAATAAGATGATGGCTCTTTTCATTCTTCAGTAGAAGAGTTGAAACTGTCCATGATGTAAAGTGTTTCAAGATGAGAAAGACACAATGCCCAAATAACAAAATCACAAAGATTCCTGACCCAATAAAATAAATAGAGGACTATGACCTAATTCCAGTAATTATCTTGGAAACACATTCATGATGGAATCTGCCTCCCTTATTCCTCCTTGCCTTTATAGTACATTTAATATTAAGGGGGAAATAGGCTAGAATGTCTTTAGAACCTAATATTGTAGAATGGTAGAGGGTTTTCTTTTAATATTAAAGATGAAGTTTCCTTCAAATCCAACTCAGCCCCTAATGAGCTCATAGACTTCATGTTTTCTTGGCAGTTACCATGGTTTGCTATTGTTTTGTTCTCGGTAAATCCCCCTGGTATTTTCTGATGCTCATTAGTCCCCATACTAACCAGATGAGATGGTGCTTCACATCTCAAGATCAACCCAGATTGGCTAAATGATTCAGTGACATGAACTTTATCAGCCCTGTCAACAGGCACAGCGAAAACACAGGCTCTAGGACTGGCAATATAATATCCTTCACCTCTCCTGCAAATTCAAGCTGGTTTAGCACAAGTCAGAGAAAATGGGAAGCGCTTATCTGGATTTGTTGTAAGCCTCCTGGAGCCATTGAGAGTGAGTTGGGAGGCCACATTTGGTATTATCCCAAACCTTGAGGGATAGTTTGATCTAGTAGTTAAAGTCATCATGCTAAACCAGGAGATTGTGACTTCTAGTCCTGCCATAAACATAAAGCCAGATGGTGACTTGAGCCAATCACTCTCTCTCAGTCTTTGGAAGGAGGCAATGGCAAACTATTTCCAAAATCTTGCCAAGAAAATTGCTAGGACTTGTCCAGGCAGTTGACAGGAATCACAAATTGACTTGAAATATGCACACACTCACAACCCTCCAAAACCAAAATTCAGATCTTAGATCTTTGCTGAAGTAACTATTAAAGTATAATTGGGAAGACATTCACAGATTATAGAATATATTCCATGTCACCTAATGACTCCTTTCTGAGTAAAAATACTTGCAACTTTGTTCATGTCTGTTTTGGAATGTAAATTCACTAAAATTATTTAACTAATCTGATTCCTCCCCTCTTTATCTCTCTCTCTTTCAGTTTCACAATCAGTAGTTCCCATAAAACAAAGAGCAGCAACTTTTCAGGCATTGTCAAATAACATTGCTTTTTGATGCTACTGTCCTCCCGGCCTCATTCAAAATTTCTGATCAGTTTAAAATGGCCTAGTCTTACATTGGCTAAAAGTAGATTTGAACCTGTACCTCTCCAGTCCTGTCTCTCTTCATTGTGGGGCAGGATAATTATGAGATGGCAAAATGCCCCTTACTAGAATCCTGATCCACGGAACATAGAATAATATGCTTGGAAAGCAGCTTGGAGGTCTTCTAATCCAACCGCTACTCAAACAAGAGACTCTACACTATTCCAGATAAATGGCTGTCCAGTCTCTTCTTGAATGATGGAGCTTCCACAAATTCTAGAGGACATCCATTCCACTGATTAATTGTTCTCACTGTCAGGAAATTTCTCCTTGTTCTAGGTTGGATTTTTTTTTTTAATGCTCTTCTACCCATTACTTTTTGTCTTGCCCCCAGGTGTTTTGAAGAATAGGTCAACTGCTTCTCTGTGGCAGCCCCTCATGTACAAGAAGACTGCTGTCACATCGCCTCTAGTCTTTCTCTTTGTTAGACTAGACATAACTTAATTCCCCCAATTGTTCACTGCATGGTTTTGACTCCAGATTACTTATAATCTTTGTTGTTCTTCTTTGTATTCTTTCTAACATCTTTTTTGTATTGTGGTGACCAAAACTGGATGCAGTACTCCAAGCATGGCCTCACCAGTGCAGTATATCCAGATTGTGCTTGTCAAAATATATCCCTGTCCTTCAAACTTAAAAAGAAAGATGTGCCCTACTAACTTTGTCTTTTAAAAAAGTGTAGTTTGGCTTAAAGATGTGCCTAAAACTAGTGTTTGAAATATAGAGTGATACCAGAAACCTTAATGAAGCATAACCGTTCTGTTTCCCCACCAATAGCCAAATCATTTCCAGTGGACATTGGCGACTGAAATTTTCTAAAAACTAGATATGAAGACTATTTGGTCAAGTTATACAATCTCTCTTGAATCTGCTTATTCAAGAGGTCCTTTGATCTATTTATTCCTATCTTTATATCTTCCTACTTTCTCCTTGATCTACACCCTGAAGATCCCATACTATCCCATAATAAACTATGAATTAAATACCCGATTAAGGGAATTTTAATTTATTGATTACATTTCATGAAAAAATACAGAAGAATGGTTTATTTATAACATATCAGAATTAGCAAACAACTTAGACAACTAGATTTTTTTCCCCTAATTTGAATGGGAAGATACTTCCAGATGTTATAAGGCCCCAAAGCAAAACCTGAACAACATCAGGAACCCTAGCTAATGGAACAAAATAAATGTAAGCTGGGACATCCTTTGAATTGCTCTGTTTATGATATTTGCTATCAAATGTTTGTTATTTGGTAACTGCTAGTTTTGGTTTATATTAACATAATGTTGCTATGTTTTCACTTGAATATATTTGCTGACAAAGAAAATGGAGAAATGACTAGATTTGCCCTGTTAAATTACTGGGGATTATGGGCATTTACCACCAGAGAAGATGCTCAGTAGATCTATTTCAAATTTCTGAAATGGAAACCATGTATCTTCAAAATAAATTAATTCATCAAAACCAGTTTAGATTTATCAAAACAGAGTCACCCACCCCATAAATGTTGAATATGTAGGCTATATTACAATGCTAATATTTCTGGATGCTAATATGTGCATCCAAAAGACATGAGTAATAAAGACAACAAAAGAGAAGCCCACTTCTTTTCAGGACAGAAAATGAAGAGCCCGTTTTTTGCACAATGTAGTCATGAAACAATATCTGCCAATTCTTTCTGAGGAGTGAATAATAGTGATTCTCCAGATGGAGGTCTCAAGGTGGTTTGCCACAGTCTCTCTGCATTCTGGCCAGTTCCAAACTTGCCATTTCAGCCCTGGGCACTTTACTTTCACTGCTCGCCAAATAAGAAGTCCAGAGCCTACTTGCCTCAGCTCTGCCTCAAAATATCAGTGCTCAGTCTTCTGTTTTTGTTCTTTATGGTACAATATATTTTAAAGCCTTTAAAAATGAAGAGAATGGGAAGGCATGTGCAAATGGAGCTATTATCATTATTTGATTCACTGAAAACATGTCTGTCCATTTTCTTACGAATGAAAAGGTAAGGAAATATTGTTCACTTATTGGCAGTCCCTCCTTTTTTAAAAAAATACTTATTCAGTGGTCTGTGACTGGAGAAAGTTTGAAAAAATATGAGATATTATATCTCTGAGATTATTAGAAACTTTAACATTATTATATCAGGCATGTGGAGTATTTGGCTGCTTATGGTATGGTTTTCAGTGACTTTTATAATTTACTGTTTTAAATTTTTTTATTTAGTAACATACAAGAAGCACAAATGGCTTCAGAAAAATGAGCAGAATGTTAATATTACAGAAAATTTAATCAGGGTGAAAAGAAACACAATAGGAAAATATCCAGCAGCTACAAATTTACAAAGAAAGGAGTCAAAGAATAATGGAAAAAGATTCCCTTTATATTTATGGTTTACCTTTTATATTTATGGTTATTATTATTTTTATATTCCATTATTAAGGAAACCAGTCATATTCAAAAGAAAAATTGAAATAGAAATATTAAAGAATTGAATTACATATTGAATACGACTTCTATTTAAATGGGAGTACAGAAGCACGTTTTCATTATTATGTTCTATATTGGATTAGATTTTAGTTTGCCTTCTCTAGCCCAGAAACTTAACATTACAAAAATTTTCAAACATGATTCCTAAAAAAAGATACAAAGAAAAACAATTTATCAGCAACTATAGTCAACTTTTTTTTATATTGATCTTTAGAAAATCTGTTCTGATGTAGAATATGTTAAGATAATAAATCAGGATTTATATGTTTTGAAAACTATATGTGCTTCAGAGTTCACACAGTTCTGAATTTTTCAGCTGCTTATTAAAGCAGACTAACTTTTTCAGTCTTTCGAACAATCTGGGTTAAAAGATTAATTAAGATATAATCATGGCTTCATTAAGGCAATGTGGTTTTTAAGCAGTGGCATCTTTTTGCAGGCCTGCATGGCATCTTGAAAAAAACAAAGGGAGCTTTAATGAACAGCAGAAAGGTGAAGTGCTTGTATAAAGTCTGAAGTAATTCTTGAGACTTTTTTTTATAAGTATAATGCCCTATTTCTGGGATACCCTGAAAGGAGAATGAAGGCTAGAGAGTTAATGAAAGGCAAGCATTTCCACTTATTACTCTCACTTTTATATTGTCATTCATATAAATTACTCTTATTTACATAGAAACCCTCTTGGCCTTCTGGCAGGCTGCTAAAACCTGGCCTTTTCTTCCACCCTCCAACATAAGGACCAGGAAAGTAGGGAATCCTAATATACATTTTAGCTTTTTGAATGTAAAAATTATTATGGAATTGTCATATAGTGCCTCAGTTATTATTTTTTTCTTTTCATTGGATTATCTTAATTGGTGGTTTTTATTTTAAAAAATGCATGAGTTGATCAAAATCAGTGAAATTGTCATATATGTCATAAATAAAGGAGAATGAATACTGTTAAATAATTAATAACTCTAAAGACCACAACTATTACAGTTAGACTATGTTGCAGGAACTGTAAAATGTGAGGAGGTAGAAATACCACCTAATGCCATAAGTCTTATTGATTTGAGGGTTACAGATTTTAGTTCATCCTATGAATAGATATTTAGTAGTGGAGCTAATTTTTATACTATTATTGCTAATGAGTTTATTTACACACAACAATTTATTTTGCTTTTTGTTTTATGTTATTTTTGTTGCTTCCTATAATTTATATGTGTATTCACTTTGTTAAATAAAATAAATTTTGTTTTACATTAAACTATGATTTTGGTATGATGCTTGGACACATAAAATATGGAATACAGTTAATAAATTTTGGTCTATGAAATAGAAACCATGAGAGTTTCACCTGTAAGGAATTAAACCCCAAATGTTTACTTTCCTTCATATATAATGTAGAATATGTAAAAGTATTTCTGGTGAATCCACCTGATTAACATTCTTGCACAAACTCTTTATTATTACAGAAATCTCTCATCAGAAATTATATCTGTGGGAAAGAGAGTTACTCAAGTTCCCTTTGAAATATTAAAATAGATTTGAAGTACAGGCTATGGAACTTTATGAAACTGAAACACTTAAATCTGTTTTTCCAGAGGACAGAGGTTTTTGTCACCTGGAGAAAAATTGCAACAAAGGAGAATCATAATGAAAACTACTGTATTAAGATATGAAAATATGTTGTCAACAGTTCAACAGTTCCGGGTGACTTAGTATAATAGGATGAAAACAATCCAGATGATCACTAGGTGGCCACAGAGAGATACTCTTTTCTGCCACCTAGTGGTCAGTCTCTCTGTATATGGTAACCCTATAGTAAAGGTCTCTATATTAGACCTGAAAATATTTCACCATTACCATCACTCCAAACAATAGAATGATCTTTTCACAGGTTCCTCATTCTGATCAGTGGTGGGATTCAAATTTTTTTACTACCGGTTCTGTAGGCATAGCTTGGTGGGCGTGGCAGGGGAAGGATACTGTAAAATTTCCAGCCAGAGGAGGTATTAGCCGGTTCTCCGAACTACTCAAAATTTCCACTACCGGTTCTCCAGAACTGGTCAGAACCTGCTGAATACATACCATCTCTGATTCTGATGTGTCATTAAATCAGTTCAGGATTAAATTCATAGTGAGACTATGGGAAGAGGAAAAACTCCATATGGAAGGCAGTAAATTAGAAAGTAATGCTGTTCCATCCTGATTTCAGTTTTTATCTTTTTTTTTTAGATTTGTTTATCCCACTTTTATTATTTTAATAAATCATGGCAACGAGCATATCTAATATTCCTTCCTCCTCCTATTTTCTGCATAATAACCTTCCTTCTTTAAAGAGCCTTTTTCCATATTTCTATATTTATTGAAAAATCCATGATGATGATCATACTTCACTATCCTAATTTTAAGTACATTGATTATCTTTCTAATTTATTCTTTCTATTCTTCTTTAACATCACATCTTTATTACTATGTTAAATACATTTTTTCTACCATTAATTTAACTAAATTTGTCTAATTAATTCAGACAATAGAAATGAAAAATACAGAGGGCTCATTTAAGTAATAAATAAGTGAAATTAGAATATAATACTAAGCAAACAAACAAAAAATCAAATTAATGCTAATTGCCCTTTCATATTTTTTGAAAGGACTGTGAAAGAACTACTTAATTCAGTCTGGGGTTGAACTTTTAGCTTGGAAAGTACTTGAATTTCTTTGAATTTATTTTAATGAGAAGCATATGCCAAATTAAATTTAACAAATAAATTAATTTGTGTCAGGAAACTCCACATCTGGCAATTAACATTCTTTAACCAAAAAAAATGGTCTTTCTTTCTTTCTTTCTTTCTTTCTGTCTTTCTGTATTTTTGCTGTTTCTTCAAACAAAAAAGTAGAGTCAAATCTAACTAATGACAAAAAAGCAAGGGTCCCCCTAGGTAGCCTAGATACTGCAAGATGCACCAAGCACATGACCATGTCAACAGAGATGAAACAAACTGATGAAGGAGAAGATGAAGACAGACACATATCTAAAATGGTATAAGGTCTTCTGCTTTACCAGAGGATTGGACTAGAAGCCCTTCAACATTACTTCCAACTCTTGATATTCTATCATTACAAATGTCTCAAAATACATATGGAAAATATACTTGGATGCCCCTTTTAGGGGCAGTAATCAGAGTGTCTCCCAGACCCGACCAAAAAATCCTTACACTGAGAGTACCACAATTCAGTAAAAACCTCTTGTTTCACATGTTTCTTTTTAATCTTTTGACTTGCAACTCCTTGCTCATGCTTCTTCTCAATCCCTAAGGTAATAATGGGGATAAGAAGAACTTTTAAAAAATGTGAGTTATCCATCACAGGATCAAGTCCTATCCAACATGATCGAGACAGTTTCTGCTGCAGGGTGAGAGAGGCTTGAGTCATTGTTCTTCCTTCTTTATTTTTTTTAACGGCCACACAGTGAAAACCCTTTGATAAAATAAAATAATAAAATATGTTCTCTCAGGCTGTGCTGTCTCTAGAGAGGAATAGACAGATGGGTAACAGAGAAGAGAACAGTGCTGCAGGGTAGTTTTTCCAACTCCCCAAACCTCGCTTTTCCAAATACTCATATAGTTTCTGAGAGAGTTCCAGTTCAAATGTTATCACCATCCTATTCTTTCTCTTAGAATTGTGTGTGTATATGTGTACTCACTACAGGCTCTTTTTTTAACTTAATCCATTCCTCTGTTCCCCCAAGTAAAATAGAGGAAAAAGAGAGAGAGAAAATGATGTTCGTTTTCCATCCTGATGCGACTCTCCCGAGAGTTAAATCTACTGGCAGTATCTTTATTTATGCTGGATATGTCATTGTTTAGTGTTCCCTCTTGAGGAGTGAAACCTGCAGTGTTAGAGCAGCACAATTTTTTCTGATTCAAGGCCACACTTGTCATTTAAAGGGCATTTTCGGAGGCAGTTTTTGAAAAGTAAATGAGTATAAAATAAAGGCATTCTATAAATAATAAAATAAATAAAAAATAAATAAAAGGCAGTTTCTTTTATATCAATCAATCAATTAATTGAAATAGTACAGTAATTGAACCAGTACTATTATTCTTGAGCTTTATGTGGTTCTTCTGGAGAAATTCTACTTTGAGGAAATTTTCATCTGACATCTTTCTAAAGTTTTACAGCTGATTTAGAAGATGTCTTTGCTTTTCCAGGATATTTTTTTCTTGCTCTACCTGCATGGACCAATATATGAATTCTGCCTCGTGGAAGAGAATGAGCATCTCACCCCCCAAAATCTCACTTTTACATCAGTATTGGTAACGACAGTATTAGGGACGACAGAGAATGAGGTGGCTGGATGGAATCACTAAAGCAGTAGGTGTGAGCTTCAATGGACTCCAGAAGAAGATTGAGGATAGGAAGGCCTGGAGGAACGTTGTCCATGGGGTCACAATGGGTCGACACAACTTCACAACTAACAACAACAATTATATCCATACTTATATTAGAGCGAATTTGATATAGTGGTTAAGGTACTGACCTGGAAATCAGAAGACTGTGAGTTCTAGTCCTGTCCAAAGCATTAAAGAGGGCCAAGCCCAACCCACCTCACAGGAGTGTTGTTCTGGGGAAAATAGGAGGAGGAAGAAGTATTATATATGTTCCTTGACTTATTTATAACAAATAATAAAGGCAAAATAAAAATATTTTAAAAAGTAGTAATGCACACTGTCTCTGACATTTTTCCTGTTCTTTAGTATATTAGAAAAAATAAAATAAAGTTAATTTGCTCATTTCTTCTATCTGACATTCTATCTGATATGAAAGTAGCTTGCTCATGTGGATTTTGCACTTGAGTTAACTTGTGGATTTCTTGGGACTGAAAATTTCAGTAGTAATATAGTAGTAATATACAACACATAATATAGTTGGCCTATAGAAGAACCTGGTTGGCAAGGGGCACTGCTAGACAGGTGGTGGGAAAAACCAGGAAGGAGAAGGGAAAATGGTGGAAAAGGTCTCATTTTCCAGTGAGCTATAGGAAGCTATCCAGAGAGATACAGACATAACCTGAAGATCTGGACTTAATATTTTAAGCTAGTTTTTTGCTTTAACTTCATGACTTTAAATGTGGGGGTCCTGTAGTAAATGAATCCATTCCCACCACAAGCCCCTCAAGCCCTTTCATTAAATTCCTGTTTTATGAACTGATTTCTGGCCTTTCTTCATGAAGTTTGGGGAGAGTGAAGGGTGAATATGACAGTTGTTTGATCCCTTAGGTCTCCCATTTCAATTCCCACCTTTTAATCCTCCCCAAACACATGAAAATGTACAGGCACAGTTAAAAGCACTGCTAAAACCCAACAATTTTGCTCACAGTTTTCAGCGGTCCATTCTAAGATAGGTGGGGTAATGCCAATGAGGTTTTATGGGTGATGCTCAATGACAAGCTATGGATTCCCCACTCCTCCATAGACACTGCCCTCTCCTTCCTCTTTTAGCAATGATGATTGGCCAACCAAATCTGGAGCTGCCAGCTGCCTTGTTTTAGCCTTTCTGAGAACAGTGTCAGTGCCATAAAATGACAATTTAATTTTAGATGCAGGGAAACATGACTATTCCCCATGACAAAGCCAATCATCATTTTTCCCTTAATGTTCTGGAGGGGATTGGAACTGCCTGGTATACTACAAGCCACCCATGTCTATTGACATAATAAAATGTGAGGAGATATACCAATGACATGGAAAACCATTACAAAAAAGACAAACATATGCACAAATACACACATTTAAAAATATGAGGGCAGTTGTTAATAAGACAACTAAGCAGGATAAATTAGTCCATTGAGTCCATAAATATATACCTATTTTTCACCACAATTTCACCATTCATTCAAAAGACTGCAATCAGGCTGATCCCTCTCAAGGGCTGTGCTGGTTTCCTCTTTCCTCCCATACATGTCACAAGCACATGCAGCACAAAGAACAATTTATGGGGAATGAATGGTACAGCTCTGCATCACTTGAGTGATGCTCAAGCCTTTTGCAGTGCAGTAGAAATGACATATTGAAACCAGAGTTTTATGAAGGATTTTGAAATCCCACCTTCAATTAACTAAAAAGGCCTCCCCAAATCCTGGCACTGGCAACTGGTTCGGGCTTTGCCAAGCGCGATCTAACTTTTACATCCATGATTCTTTTATTTGATCATTCATACAGCTTATCTAAGAGTTAAAGAGGGGTTAACTTTGCATGTTTTAATTTTTGCATGCCAGCCATTAATTTTAGTTTGTCCATGTATATTTTAATTTTTCCCCATAAATTCAGAGAGGTATAGTTTTCTGTACAAAATGCAATATATTCTAATGCGAGACATTCTTTGAAAGTGATTTAGAAGTGCTTCAGGCCCAACTACTATTCATTAAAGGATGCACAGCTTTATTAAGGCTTCTATATAAGCCTGAAAAGTTGTGACTGCTTTAGAAAAATGCATTCTGATCTGGCCACTTGCTTTTAGAATAATTTGGAAACCTCGTTTACAAATTCCAGAGCAAATGCCTAGGTCGTTTCATTAGGACTAGTATGCTGATCATTGCTAAATTGGAACAAAGAACCCGAAGGCCAGACGAGGAGTAATGGATGGAAACTGATCAAGGAGAGATTCAACATAGAAATAAGGAGAAATTTTCTGATAGTGAGAACAATCAACCAATTGAACACCTTGCCTTCGGAAGTTGTGGGAGCTTCATCACTGGAGGCTTTCAAGAAGAGACTAGACTGCCATCTGTCAGAAATGATGTAGGGTCTCCTCTTGGCTGCGGGGGCTGGGGGGATTGGACTAGATGACCTATAAGGTTCCTTTCAACTCTGTTTACTGTTTGTAAAAAGCTTTTCAGGAGCTTCACCATTCTCATTTGGTTACTTTTGATATAATCAGAATCTGGCCAAATAAATAAATAATAAATAACATTGAATGGAATGAGAAACCAGAGATGTTCATTTTGTTTAAACAGTGAGAAAATCTCTGTCAAAATTAAATAAATTTGAACAAAACTTTAGCTTATTCAATAAAAATAGTATTTTGGATTTAATGAGCCTACTGCATTTCTACAGAAAAGGAAAGATCATTATATTGTTGTTGATGCAATGAGAATAGGGCTTCATTCAAACATATGTTTTTGCAATGTCCTGTCAATCCTCCCAGGTAAACCAGACAGGAAACACAACTAGACGAACTTATTGTAAGACTACATTAACAGAATCTTGCAAATCTGAAAGTATAAACTTCCTGCCATCACTTTTAGCCATCTGAACAATTAGGGCAGATCCTTCCTAAGGTACTTTCTGTGGCCCTTAAGCCACTGGAGGACCCTGCCTCTCTTGTCTGATCATTTCCTAGGCAGCATCTCTTCTCCTCATTCCCCAAAGTCATCCACATATTCTATTATAAGTTCTAAAATAATTATGGGGTGGTTAGGTGAGTGAGGAATAATTATATATAGTAATTTGATACAGGTTTTAATATTTTCAGATGCCCATACGCTATTATTTTGATACCTAACATATATATGGAAAGTATGGTCCAATTACTCGATGACATGGAAGACCTGATGTTACTTGTTACTTGTGGCTTATGAATAAGTTCCTTACAAGTATGAAGGGATAATACAACAGGTGTGTTTGTCATAAATAAATAAAAGCAAAAATCCAGATACAAATTCTGGAGTGTCAGCCTCTGTGGTGGCAGTGACTAGTCCAGCCCTTTGAGGTAGGCCTGGTGAAGAAGCAGACTCCACAAGCTTCAGTGAAGTTATGTTTTATGGAATTAGACTATTATAACAGAACCTAGGAAGTCAGACGGTGTTTTCGTTTCCCTCTTTCCCCTGTGAATTAGGGTAGAGTCTGTTTGAACTTCTTTCTCACGCTTTGTCTATTTCCCAGGCTTTAAACATGTTTTTTGTTTTCATAACCCTTTCTACATAACTGCTGCAGGATAATTTCTGTGGCTCTTCTCAAGATAGTAGCAAAGATGTAGGGAAAGTTAACTTTTCCCCTATCATCTGGTGGTTCTCCAGAGTTTTACAGCCCAAGTTGGTAGTGTGATCAAACAATAACAGGGTAGCAGAGGTGGTATATTTAATAACATGTTTTCATTGTGGCTTTCATTGTGTTTGTGTCTTGAATTTAATTTTTACTGTCTACATACATCACTTTATGAGCCTTGAATGCAGATGTGAAAATGTTGTCTTGGGCTCTCAATAATGATTGAATCTGATCCCTGCAAGTCAGTTAATTTAAAATGTGGATTTTAAATTGCAGCTTCTTTGACACCAAAACCATTTTTTAAAAAATCCAAAGACCGCAAACTGAATTGCAGTTTGTAATCTATGGAAAATTATAAATTTATTTCTCTTTTGTTAGAGTAAACACAGCTCCTCTGCAATGCTGCCATCTAGTGCATTTATCAGGAGTTGAGAGGTGAGCATCTATATCTGCATAAAGGTTTTTAAAAAATCTAATTTTAGTGGGGATATTAACAAACTGAAGTTTGGCTTTTACTAGCTGATTTATCAATTAATGCAAAGATGCCTAATACTAATTAATACAGTAATTTATATTTGTTTCATACGCTGTATGAAAAACCTTATGAGAATTTGGAGGATTTGGAGGATAAGAGAAAATGTCCCTGCTGTTGAATTCAGTCTACTGAATTGTGAATGTTCTCTCTGTTCTGTCCAATTTAAAAGAGTTTAAATGTAGTAGTGTATTTGCTCCTTTCTCCTGTGTTTCCTTGGATTGGGTCTAAAGTAATATTAGAAAGGTTGGTTTATCTAGAAAGAACAAAAATTGAATTTCTGCTACTTTTTTCTCCTAAAATCTTCTGGAGTGCTGGGTAGCCCTTGCCAAAAGAATTATGCGAAGTGATTCAAAAGGCTACAAGGAAAAGAGGAAAGCAGTAAATCACAACCACAACCACAGCCAAAGACAACTCTGCCTGTTTTCCAATCTTATACCAAAGTCTCTGTATAAGTGATTGAGAATGTGGAAGATAAATATCTCTTATCGCTTCTCGGCCTTTTGGCTAAGATCAAGTGTAGTATCTCACATTAGAAACATTTTAATAAACTAATGTGCACAAAATGAGGGGGCTTTACTTGTATTTTAGAACTCTTCAAGGATCTTAGAGAGTTTCTAGATTGTCAACCTTTGAAAGAGCTGAATACTCCCTCCATCCCCCAATTACCTTTCTCAGAAGTGTCCCTCTCCACCTGCAGCTACAAATGCATGACCCTTGTTTACTTTTTATTCAGACATTTATTTCTCTGATTTTCATTAGAGGCTTGTATATACTGTACAGTACATAGTGTGTGGCTTGGGATGGCATGGGATGAGAATTTTATCCTATAAATACTTCCCTCCCCAAAAACATGCAAGCTTAGTGTCTTAATTGGTTCTGTCTCTTTCCAGGTGAATATATTGAGCAAGTATGGTCTCAGGGAAATTTTTTCCAAGTTATTGGATTACAACTCCAGTAATCCCAATCCATGCAGGTAGACTACACTGTTTTGTAATTATGAAACAGGTAAACTACTCTAAGACACAAGGAGCCACACATTGGTGAAAACTAATCTAAGGGGATACTTAAATATTTGGCTTTCCAAACACTGCAATAAACCACTGCAATAAACTAAAGCAAGCAGACTTCCAGGCCATTGTAGTTCATTAATTCAGACTCAAAGTTAGAGCATCATTTTGTCCTAGGTTTGCTGTCACTTTAAAATACTAAGCTTCATTATTTTGGCTGTCCTTAGAATGATTGCTCCTGCACTGCAGCTGAGCCAGCCCTAAATATAACAAGAGCATGGAGTTAATTCTATGTGTGTAGAATTAATTAATTAATCTCATTGTAGAATTAAGTCTAAATTTGGTTGTCTAAAATTTCCCTAGTACTATGCAAATTCAGATATTCTGAACAAATACTGAAGTCAGCCATCACTGTCAGATAAAAGTATCCTAGCTTTCAATGATTTTTAGTTATAGGAACAACTCTCCAACATAAGAGATACATTTTTCATTTTGTGAATAAAACTTCCCCTTCGCTCTTCCCATGTAGCTTGAAAAATCTCTCCCTGAGCTAGATCTTTAAGGTTTAGCCTCCAGGGCTTTTAATATCCCTCCTTCTTCTCCAAATCAAGCACAAAGGCAGTTAAAATGTGGAAAATTCAGGAAATGCAGAACACATCATTAAATCATCTACTCAGGAAACCTTGGCAATCTTTAGTTCAACTCACATAACGTCCATTATAAATGAAATCTGTATTTTAATTATTTCCAGTTTGGAGACTCCCAATGTGCACTGTGGAGCTGAAACTCTTCGCTGAATTTAAAAAAAAAAGGTGGTAGAAAAGAAGAATGTTGCGGCTAATGTGGAACAGTTGCAAATTATATTCCATATTGCCCCAAGCAAACGTCTTTCTTTTTATCTTGGAGAAAAAAACAATTTATTTTCCCCTGCAGTAAAGCGTCTGGACTCACATTCTATTTACTCATGAGTTCTGACAGGTTTAACCATAGCAGCTTTGTGAAGCGGACACTTTCCGAGTAACCACTGAGGTTGTGCCTTTTTAAATTCCTGGACTAGCAGGGAATGAAACACTGGCCTTTCTTTTGTCGGGTGGGGCTGGTGAAGCAAGCTATTGATATATTTTGCATGGCCTTTCTGCCTAGAGAGGGTGCAAGAAGAATGTTGAACTCTGACATTCACTCTTTCGTTGCTTTCGGCATAACATGGTCATCAGCTTAGTTATAATATGCTTTGAGGCTTCCAACCTGGCCTGCTTGCCAAACTGTTTCTTTTAAATGCCATGCTCTGGTTTTAAACCATGGAGGGAAAATAATTTTTAGAAGGTTTAAAGCATACTTCAGTAAGGAAAATTTATGTGAGGAACATCTCTTTTGGATTCAGAATATTGTAGCTGGGGATTTGGAGATGGGAGGTTGCAGAGTTGAATTTGGGAACCCCAAAATAGAACCTATCACAAGCAAGAGGACACTGGAAGAGGCTTAACTTTTGTTTTGCTGGCTACTTTCCTTCTGAAAATTTCTTTTTTTATGTTTAAGGAAGGGAAGTTGAATCTCATATGGCAAAGTAGCCCAGGAGAAGATTTTGAAAGGAAAAGTAACTAGCTAGAAGAAGCATTCAGAATCCCTTAGTCGCTTAGCCAGTCACTCATCTCTGTTTTTGCAGCATACAGTATGCCCCCTTCCTAAGTAGATAATCAGGACACTGAATTACATTTTTCAGGCAGATACAACCTTTCTCTTTTGATAATGTTTTAAGAGTAGGGTTTACCTTCCTTATTTACTTCGTGCATAGTTTTCAGTATTAGTGAATCATGATTTGAAAGGCATTATTTTTTATTTTAGCAAAACTCATGATTTGTTCATCTCCAGACTGAAGGCAAAGAGCAAAACTGTTCTGTAAATGTACTTACATGCTGTCATACTTGGGAATGCTGATTCATACTTGGTTGGGATCCAAGTGCTGGCAAGATCAGAAGGAGAATGACCCATTAGAATAACTCTGCAGAGATGCCACCACTGCTCACTCAAAGAAACTAACAGCTTCCTGGTCCAGCATAATGTAAAGATGGAGAAAAGGGACGCACAATTTGAACCTTGGGACTGTTTTTTAAACAGCTTGAATCCTAGCATTGAAGTCACCACTTTTTTCATGATTAATGGAGTTTCTAGTATATCTACACACACACACACACACACACACACACACACACACACACACACACCCCAAAACTGTATTAGTCTGTACAAGGAAAGACTAGACTACTTAAGCAGTTTTGGATAATAAAAACTAGTTTGGATACCAAGTAAGTTTAAGCTCTGATACATGAATAACAACATAACAGTGGTGACAGTCCTTGAAAATAAAAGTTTAGTTCCTTATTGAAAAGTCCCAAACTAAAAACTGCCCTAAACCACATTGGTCATTCTGCATCCTATGGCCACAATTTTGTATCATTAAACTGGCCATTCTCCATCCCTCCAGACAAGTCTCAGACACAAAAGGTTCTTTCCAATCTCTCCTGATGGTAGAGGATGGAGGAGCTTCAAGGGCAAGAACTGTATGCAGATAGACAAGCAGAATGCAACCTTGAATGCAGGTTATAGGATGAACAGGAAGAATGCCCATCTAGGCCATTACTTCCCTTAATTAGAATAACAGAGTCCGAAGGACCTTAGAGGTCTTCTAGTCAAACCCTCTGCTTAGGCAGGAAATCCTACACTACTTCAGACAAATGGTTATCCAATCTCTTCTTAAAAACTTCCTGTGTTGGAGCATTCACAACTTCTGGAGGCAAGTTGTTCCACTGATTAATTGTTCTAACTGCGAGGAAATTTCTCCTTGGTTCTAGGCTGCTTTTCTCCTTGATTAGTTTCTATCCATTGCTTCTTTGTCCTACCTTCAGGTGCTTTGGAGAATAACATGACTCCCTCTTTTTTGTGGCACACTGCTATCATATCTCCCCTAGTCCTTCTTTTCATCAAACTAGACATACCCAGTTCCTGCAAAAGTTATTCATATGTTTTAGCCTCCATTCCCCTAATTATCTTTGTTGATCTTCTCTGCACTCTTTCTACAGACTCAACCTCTTTTTTACACAGTGGTGACCAAAACTGGTTGCAGTATTCCAAGTGTGGCCTTACCAAGGCATTATAAAGTTGTATGAACACTTCCTGTGATCTTGATTCTATCCCTGTGTTTATGCAGCCTAGAACTGTGTTGGCTTTTTTGGCTGCTGTTGCACACTGCTGGCTCATATTTAAATGGTTGTCCACGAGGATTCCTAGATCCCTCTCACAGTTACTACTGTTGAACAAGGTACCACATATACCAAGCCTGTGTATGTTGTTTTTCTTGCCTAAATGTAGAATCTTACTTTTTTTCACCATCAAATTTCATTTTGTTAGATAGAGCCCATTGTTCAAGTCTGTCAAGATCCCTCTGTATCTTAAGCCTATCTTCTGGAGCATTGGCTATTCCTGCAAGCTTGGTGTCATCTGCAAATTTAATGAGTTCCCCATCTATCCCCTTGTCCAAATCATTGATGATGATGTTGAAGAGTACTGGGACTAAAACAGAGCCTTGGAGTGCTCTACTGCATACTTCCCTCCATGTAGATGCAGTTCCATTGAGGACTACACATTGCATGCAGTTGGTCAGCCAGTTACAAATCTATCTGGTGGTGATGCTATCTAACCCACATTTTTCTATTTTATCAAGTAGTAGGTTATGGTCTACTTTATCAAATGCCTTACTGAAGTTCAAGTAAATTATATTGACAGCATTCCTCTAATCCACTAATTTTGTCACTTTGTCGAAGAATGCAATAAGGTTAGTTGGCATGATTTGTTTTAACAAACCCATATTGGCTTTTGGTTATTACTTTGTTTGTTTCTAGGTGTTTTCGGATTTGTTGCTTGATTATCTTTTCCAGAATCTTTCCTGGTATTGAGGTCTGTAGTTTCCTGGATCTAATTTTTTCCTTTTTTCCTACATCATATCTTTTCCAGTCATCTGGCAGTTCCCCGGTGCTCCAAGATCTTTAAAAGTTATAGTTCAGTGATCTCGTCTGCCAGTTTCTTCAGAACCTTGGGGTGTAATCCATCTGATTTTAGTTAAATCCACTAAACTAGGTCTTGAATCAGAATGAGTTCTCAGACATGTTACCTTCCAATGACAGTTTTATGGATGGAGTCAAAAATAAGCCTTACTACATAATGTCTCTAACCCATCTCATATTTGCTCTTAGGGTTATTCTAAGAAGCATCAATTTCCCCACTCCAAATAAAAGTGTTGCAAAATAATTCAGGGTAGTGGAAAGAATGAATGCTTGAATAAATGAATGATTGAATAGTGTATGAAACAAACAAAAGATACAAAATAAGTGTTTTCAGCTAGTATAAAATACATACAATCTAGTTGTAAACACTATTATTAGTGAGCTGGGGTGGCATCGTGGTTAAAAATGCAGTATTGCAGGCTAACTCTGCCCACAGTCTGGAATTTGATCTGATAGGCTCAAGATCAGTAGTGGTGAACCTATGGCACACATGCCAGAGGTGGCACTCAGAACCCTCTTTGTGGGCACATGCGCCGTCACCCCAGGCCAGTTCCATCACGTTTCTCCATTGCGTTTCTCATCATTTGAAGGACTAAAAAAAAGGTGACAGACAGCATTCTGCTTTCATCATGATATATTTGCTGTTGCTACCTCCACAGCCTGCCCACTGCTCTCGTAATGGCTTGTGCAACACAGTGAAATTTAGCACGCTTCACAATGGGGGAGATGGGGTGCCCTCCTTCTGGAGCCCATTACGACATGGAGCTACAATGCGACACTGCGTCATCTTGACTTGCTCTTGCCTCCTGGATGTCAATTGCTTTTTCTGCAGAGCTGCCGGTGTTGCAATGTCCCACCTCCCTGCTGGCCAGCTGGTCTTCGGTGCACTGCTTCTGGGCTCTAGTCCTGCCATTGCCCCAGCCCAGTTGGCCTCTGGGCATCAGATTCCCACCACCCAGCACCAGTTCAGGTTTTTTTTCCCATCACCACCCCAGGGGAAAGAGAGAGAGGGAGGGAAAGAGAGAAATGATATAATAAAAGTTTCTCTTTTTATTGTTGCAAACCGCAATATTTCAAAAGCAGGAAAAAAATGAAAGGGCATAAAAGTGCATTTATCAGGTTTTTCTTAGAACAATTAGCTGAATTCTGCCATGTTTATCATTATTTTAGGTAGCAAAACCTAAGGTTAAATTGCTGTGTTGGCACTTTGCAATAAAATAGTGGGTCTTGGGTTGTAGTTTGGGTACTTGGTCTCTAAAAGGTTCACCATCACTGTTCAAGGTGGACTCAGCCTTCTGTCCTAGGTCAGTAAAATGAGGAGCCCGATTGTTGGGAGCAATATGCTAACATGATAAATGGCTCAGAGGAAGGGGGCATCTGGTTCGCTGAACCGGTATTTGAACTGACCAGCTGGCCCCACCCCACCTCACCCACCCCTCCCCTCCCAGGAGTCTCCACGCAGCCCATTTTTGATGCAAGTAAGTGCAAGGTCTGCACAGAGGCTCTGGGAGGGGGCAAAACAGGCCTTCCAGAAGTCCGGAAACAGGCCTGTTTCTGGCTTCTGGAGGGCCTCCAAAGCCTGAGGGATGGTATTTTCGCCCTCCCAGGGGCCCGAGGGAAGCCTCTGGACCCTTGGGAAGGCAAAAAATGGTCCTCCCGGAAGTTTCAGTAGGCCACGCTCACCCTGGCTATGCCCACCCAGCAACTGGGCAGTGAACCGGTTGCTGGGGGTTTTGAACCCCACCCCCTGCTTAGAGTACTATGAAGCTGTATATAAGTCTAAGTGTTATTGCTATTGATTGGTATTATTAATCTCATAAGAACACATATTGCAATTGAAGACACATAATACACAAATCATAATGGAGGGAGAAAGAGAGGTGTCTTATTCTCCAACTTAAAATTATTATTATTCAGGTCCCCCATTTAGAATGGTTCATGTATTTTGAAGTAAACTGAGCCAATATTTCCCAGGCAAATGAGAAAATATCTTTTTGCTTTCTTATCATTTTTTCTCAGTCCAAAAATGCACTGTCTATGCCAGAGGCCTGTAAAATAAATATTAAAAATATTTAATACGGTTAAATAATGCATGGTAAATAAAATATATTTACATACTTTAAGATAAAATTTTTCTAAAGGTATACATTTTCTGAAAAAATATATTCAAAACTAAGTTTAAAGATACATTTTCATCTGAATACCAAAATATTAGCAGCTAAATGTAAAGATGGAATATAACAAACTTATTAATGAACTACCCCAAAAAAAGGTTAAACCTCAAAATTTCACATGTTAAATCGTAGCTTAAAATATTAATATATGCCAAAAATGGAAATAACAAAATGAAGTCTTACCTGATCTTCAATATATGGCCCTTTAAGAGGATCATCAGTATATGTTTAGTTCCTGTTTATGATCTATTGATGTAAGGGAAAGACTGATCAATATTATTCCATGTGGTCAAGATTTAATGATATTGTCAACAAGTCAGAACCTTGACAGATATATTTTAAAATTAGGCTGATTTTACTTCTCATGTTTCTTTTTTTCTTTTTGTCTCAGTTTTTTTGTGTTTTAATCTTCTTTCTTTTCTTTTCAATTTTCTTTTCACCAAATCTTAAAGCAGTAATTAAAAAAACAAAACAAAAGAGATAATGCATCTACTCCAGCTGATTAAAAGAAAAAGGTTGGGTTTAGTTTAATCCAGACATAGTTAAATAATGAGTTACATTTTCTGCAATGCCAGGATGCTACCCATACTAATACCAATAATATGGACTTATAGGGGTTTTTTTGATCATAGAAATTCTAGCCTCAATTAGCATGAAAATAGTCAGGCCCTAAATGTTAAATCCTAATTATTCTGAAAAATATTTAATTATGGCCTCAAATATTTTTTCTATTTTATGATCTTAGTTTCCAACAAAAAGTCTACCATACCACATACATACATACATACATACATACATACATACATACATACATACATACTTGAACATACTTATTGAAAAAGTCATAAAAAGCCTGAGGCATGGTTCAGAAACTTCACTAATTGTTTTATTAATGATTTGTGACTGGACTACATGAAGGAGGTTGATCCCATTGGAGCTACTGGATCGTCTTCAAGGAGTGAATTTTTATATCTTAGGGCCTGGCTACATGTGAGACTGTTCAAGTATAATTTGCTTTCCCTAGGCATGCCTGTAGAGAGCACTTGCTGAGAATCACCTAGTTATCTGCACTGCCATTTTAGCTGATGAGCATGGAAAAAACTACAAAGCCCAGATGAATTCACTCTCTCCCCCCTCCTCTTGTGTGTGTGTATTTGTCTATTAGCATTTTTTGTGAATGAAAAAGAGAAGACAAGTCTGCCAATGTGTGTTTGCTGACTGCATTTACATCATATTGAAGATGCTTTTGTGTTGCCCCCCTCCAAATTCTTTCTGGTCCTACTCTTAATTCTGGAGAGGAAAAAGAGAAAAGCCTTATCTGGTTTATATCCAGTTCACTGGGGTTAATAAAGATTTTGGAGAATTCTGCTGAAAAGCCCATCCTCCCTGCCAAATTGTTAGGCTTCTATAGTGTCCATAAAATAGAGCATTGTTGAGAAATGTAATCATAGCTCTCTTCTGGCATCTCATATGACTTGGCTCTAACCTTATTTTGTGATATCTCTAGACCTGTTTTAGATATGAATGTTGCTTTCTTATTTCTCTCCTCACACGGAAAAAGATTTGGAATACTTCTCATGCTAAGTAAAGCAATATTATGTCATACAATATTGATTTGATCCAGAACCAAGATAATGGCTGACCACAAATTTGGTCTGAGAGGACGCATTCCAGGGTAAAAAAGCTTTTAGGACAGATGCTGAGGCATAGAAGGCCAGGGTGGAATCCTGGCAAAACTGCGTTCTAGAACATTCCCCCAGAATCCTTTGCCACGCGCAAACAGAGTTTTCTTGGCAAAGAGTCTGTGTGGAAAGTAATCCCTGAAGATAAAAAAAAGTGCTAAGGAATCTTTCCTTGACTTCTAAAAGTTCATTTCTCATGCGAGTTTGCCAAATACTTTGATATTTTTCTTCTTCACATTTTTACGGAACAAAACTCTCTTGTAAGAGAATGTTGGGGCTCATATCATTTTCTGCTCCAGTCATGCAATTCAGGCATACAAACTCATTCCAGGTTTTGCATTCAGTTCCTTTTCATATCCCCCTTTTCAAACTTGTTTATGTTACGCCTTCATCAAAATGCTGTCTTAATTAAATCTGAAAAATAGACATTTGACTTTACTTTAAGTGATGATTTTGGTCTGCTATTCATATAAAGGTTAGATATACAGAACAAACGTATGCATTGTATATGGATTGCTCCCTGATTAAAAAAAAACATTATTGCTTTTTAAAACACATATTTTTAACAATCATTTCTATGAGTTGACATGATACTGATGCATTTATGTACTGTGACTTTACTTAGTACAGAAAAATGCCCTCTGGTTTTTCCCAGTATCTATAAAAAGATTTGCTTTAAGGGATCAGGTTTGGCCCTATTACACTTTCAAAACACAAGAAATATGATTATGATTGGCATGATTCAGCCGCTGTCTTTCATGTAGCAATATATACTGAAAGCTCTGGCAGACACAGTTGGTTTCAGGTTAGAATGGTGGGGAAAGGCGAGGACTATCTCACAGGCGGCACCCCACAAACAGTGGGCTGAATCATCTGTTGAAATTAGATCTTATGAAAATCCACAAAGAGCTTCCATGGCTGGAATGTGTTGGAAGCATTGGGTTACTTCTAGCACCTGATCCCCTTGTACAAAGAGAATTGTTTTCTGGATTTGTTGTGTCTCCCCTCCACCATTGACTACTATGAGATAGAGAATTAATTATAGCAACTTATTATTGGTATAATCAAGGAGCCTTGATAGAGCCCATTGGAAGGAATGGGCCAGCTTTGTCCCCAAGAATTCAGAGCCAATTCTTTTGTACTTTCATCCTGCTCCCTTAAAGGACTTTCTACTGTGAACTACCAGTGCCAATTACCAGCAAGCAGGACTTCTTTCATGGAGGAGCCTAGAGATTTTTCTCTCAAACTCACATCATCATGGCGGCGTTATGTAACATATCGGGACTTTCCCCCCCTTTGCTTTGGGTGTGAGTGTGGCCAGCACGTGATGCATCCAGCCCATGGGGTGGGAGTTTGACAGCCCTGCTCTAGAGAGGCATCTCCAAGCTTGGCAACTTTAAGACTTGTGGACTTTAAGACCCAGAATTCCCCAGCCATCATGACTAGCTGAAGAATTCTTGGAGTTGAAGTCCAGAAGTCTTAAAGTTGTCCAGGTTGGAGACCCCTGCCCTACAGCAAAGAGATCATGTGCTATTGCAATCTTTAGGGGCAGCTGTATAGCAACAAAAAGTCAATATGGCATTTGTAACCACAGAAACTTTGCCTCCTTTTAAGTGTGAGCATATGTAAAAAAAAAAAGTGGACTAAAGCTTTAATTTTATGATCACATCAATCACCTTGAATTTGTCTGGCTCTTCTGCAGACATACATCTTCAACCATCATTAGAGGCGACTTCAGACACATCTTCAGCCATAGATGCTCTTCGGGTAATTTTGATCCAATCAATATGGCTCATCATACTTTACCTACTAAGGCTTTTTGTGAGGTAAAATGAAGGGAGACCACATATAAGCTGCTTTGAGTTCCTGGAGGAAAATCAGGATATAAATCTAAAACAGAATAGTAATAATTATGAGATATTTGTGTTATGTTTATTTCAAGCCATTTATTTTAATGTCACTTTAGAAATGTCAATCAATCACTTTGTTTGCCTGAGTAGGTAAGGGAGCCAAAACACAAAACTGCCAGAGGATCATCATTAGGAGTCTAGTGGGGAACAAAGGTTTGCCATGATAACAAGCTAAGAAACACAAGGAAATGTGAGCAATTTGGTCTTTCTTATTTTTGGAGAGAAAGAGAGAAGGAGGCAGGGATGGAGAGTTAGTTTATGATGCACAGTCCTGAAGCTGACCTCAACAAGCAAAGACTGAAGTGCTCACAGTTTCAGCTATGTGTCAGAAAACAGCAGTTTGGCTTTTATGCTAATTTTTACAATTAGACAATCAGATGTCTTGGCAGTTTAAATGAATATAAATTGAATATGAAGGTTTACTGCAAGCTTAAGTTCTCTACAAGAATCTGAACTACTAACAGTCAAAGCAAATTGGCGGTAGATAAGAGTGAACAGAATAGCTTAGCTCTCTTGTGGCTGCAACGGGACTTAAGATGATGTGTTGGATCCCTCCCTCGGGCTCAGCATAGTCATTTCCTACAAAAACATAATAATCTGCAAAGAAGAAACCAACTGCTGGTTCTAACAGTATATTAATTTCTGCTTTGTTTTGGTGGTAATATTGGGATATTCAATATTCATGGAATTTATTGCTGTTTTCTTAAGTCTGGCAGATTTATATTCTTGGAGTAAAGGGATAATTAAATAATAATGATGATTGCACAAGCCAATCAGCAATAGCAATAGCACGTAGACCTATATATTGCTTCACAGTGCTTTACAGCCCTCTATAAACAGTTTACAGAGTCAGCATATTGTCCCCCAATAATCTCTTTTTTTTGTTACATAATGCTTTTCAGTTGCAGTTTGCATTTGTAAGAAAATTATTCCCATCCATTAATGTTAGAGTACTTCTAAATCTATAATGTAAAAATTGGAAAGTAGCTTACCTGAAGTGATTTCCAGTGTGCCTTATATCACTGTGAAAAAAATATGTCTGCCTATCAACAATCCAGGGGAGCGATGGCTTAGCAGTTAAAGATGCTGAGCTTGTCAGCTGGAAAGCTGACAGCCTGGGTTTGAGACCTGAGCAACAAGTGAGCTCCTGCCATTTACTCCAGCTCCTGCCCACTGAGCAGTTTGAAAGCATGCAAATGCAAGTAGATGAATAGGTATTACTTTGATGGAAAGATAATAGCATTCCATGTGCCTTTGGCATATAGCCATGCTGGCCACATGACCACAGAAATTGTCTTTGGACAATGCTGGCTCTCTCGGCCAAGCACAGAGATGAGCCCTGTGCCCTAGAGCTGGACACAGGTGATAGGAAACCCTTTATCTTTTTGTTAGCAATCCCACATTTGTTTCAATGTCATGGAACATATTGAAACACAGTAGAAAAAACTATTATTATTATCTTTATCATAATCATCAATTTTAATTAATCAGCCACTTTTTGCAAACTAAAAATGGGGTTATATAGGCTTAGTAAGATAATTAAATGAATACAAATAAAATAATTGTCCTTTTAAAACCTATCAAAAGGGATTCTAAACACAACTACAAGTTTATTTATCTCTCAATTACTGCAACCAAAATTGGAATAACTGAAATAAATTTATAATGGCAGACATTTGCTGGGACAGGAGAAAATTGGTTGGGAAGAAGGCTTACATACAGAACTTCCTCTAGGTAAGGAAGCCAATGGTCAGACTATCAGACCACCCCAAAAAGGTTTTAATCAACCAAGGCAGGCAGCATGATAGCCCTCCTTTTCCACAGTTCTATCCAAGATGCTTCCCATAATGGAAATCAAGGATTGGGAAAAATATATTAGAAAGAGGGGAGCCCAATTATAGGGGGTTTGGGGAAGTTAAATCTTAATGATTAATATAATTATATTTATAACATTGATATTAAATGTTCCAGTCAATTCAAATACTTTGGATTCTCGTATCACATCAAACAAGCATGTCTTGATTGTGTGGTTTGAACCATAGTTTAAGATAGGACATTGAAGAATAACTGTTTTCAGTATTAAGCTAGTGCAGGAATCTCAAACTCATGGCATATGCAGCCCTGTAAAGCTATTTTCTATGGCCTGCAATGATAAATGTGTGTGCTGATCATTGTGCCCATCAAAGACATCTTGCTGAGCATGTCAGTGCCCCAAGGCCTCTTATGCCAAGCATACAACACTCCAGGAAAGCCCTTTACTCTCATGCTCTGCTACTTCTACAGAAGCACAAGTTCTCTTCAGGGGAACTAAAACATGGCCAGGGAAGAAGGGCTGGGAGGCTGGAGCAGCCCAAGGGAGAGAAGAAGAAGGTGGCTGAAAAAGGTATTTGGCCAGCTCTTAGTGGGATGTGATGAATGTGTACCTAATGCTGATGGAGTGCTTTGGCTAAGAGCTTTAGATGAGCCTTTCTTGGCTCACATGTTCCTTCTTTTATTACTGATCTTAACTAATCCTGCTATTGCAATCCAAGGAATTACATGCAAGAGTGGCTCTGAGGTCCCACACACAGATGTGTTTCCTTTACACATTTTGGTGAAGGAAGCAGTACCAGCAGGTTAACAGCCAGCCTTTTTGGCAAGGCATCACCTACCATTTTAATAGGCTCTAGTCTATATTAACATATCTGCACCTTGACAAAGTGTTGCCTTTGTTATCACGGGGAATTAGATAATGTAGTAGAGCAAGACCAATGTTTAATCTGCATACATATCTTTATTATGGCCGGAATACAACAATCAGCAGCAGATGGAACAAAAAATGAAAGTTTGTGACTAGATTATTTATGTGATCAAGGTGTATCTGATTTTACAGATGGGGTAACAGAATTTGGCTACTGTGATGACCCAGGGCATGGCACAAAGGCAACACAGTCACATAAGTAAGAAAAGTCCCTTTAATACATCTAACTTTGCTCCCAATGTCCAGTTACCTTCGGCTGGAGAAAAAACTCTCCCAAAAACAGTCTTTAAATGAAGGAAATTCAGTCCAAAAACAAAGTACATGTAAACTGTAAATAAAAATCCACACAAACTATGCTGCAGCAATTAAATGGACAGGGCGGGATAAGGAATTGCAGACTTCAAAGGCCAACAAAACACACACAGTTGGGAAGATGCCAGGAACCCAGATAAGCTCATGATTTGCTTCCCGTGAGTTACTATGTGCAACCTCCCTTTTTTAACGCTGTGTTCCCAGATGCAGCTAATGAAGGGAATCGGGGCCCTTTCCTCCCCCATAAGCCATGCAACTCATGTTGCTCCCTTCTCTGTTCCTCCCTGCATGTCCTAGGGTGAAGAGGGGGTAGGTCTGGATCTTCCTCTGAATTCCCTCTGCCTTGCTCTACCTCTCCCCTGCTCTGCTCAGCCAGACTTTGCCCTTCCCCAGTTTCTTCCATAGCCACCAGAGCCACACTCCCACTCCCTATCAGCTGCTCAGCCTCCCCCTCAGAATCAGATTCCAACAGGGGAATGACAGCTATATTCATAGAAATGGGTCATGCTGTGCTAACAAAAACAACTGTTGTGCTGTGTGCTGTCCAGCCAGTGTATAGGAATTGGATAGTTAGGTAGCAACTGTGAGCAGTCCCCTTAAGGGAATGCATCATGATAAATGTAGTTAAGGTATCCTGGAAAATGTAGTCCATGTCACGTGACCACATCTGTAATCCTAATTGGTCACTAAATTGATCCTTGAGGTGTTGGGGGAGGTTTCCTCACTCTTTGCTGAACTCACGGACTCATGGTAACTGTTCTACTTCTACTGCTATGAGATGAGAGAAAAGGGATAGCAGATAATAATCTTTTTATCTACAAAACAGATATGCAAAGGATTGGTCATTAAAGAAGAACTTTGTCACAAATGTGAGTTATGAGGATACCTGATGAACCAATAAAAGTACTTTGTTATAGATGTTTTGTGGAATTTATCTATCTGCATCTGTACAAAAGATAAATCTATCACTGTACAGAATACAGAACAGTAAAAAGATCTGCTATCCCTTTTCTCTCATCTCCTAGCGGTAGAAAGGTGTACTTTGTCAAATAGGGGGTAATAGGATGGGCCCTTGCATCCTTATAAAAAAATACTATGTAGTAGAACATGAATTATGGTTTCAATAGACTCTTCTCCACTATGGCACAACCTTAGTTCATGGAAACTTTTTTGTATTTGTCCTCAAAACTTGCCTTAGGGAGTGTATGCTAAGGTGCAGTGCCCTCTGGAGTTTAGGGATGTTTATATGGTTTAGAAACTGCTCAACATTTAAGTTGTTGATATTTGTTTTAATAAAGAAAAGGGAAATGGTTAGTGAACTGATGATTCTTTCAGAGTCTCCAGCTTTTTGAGATATCTGAAGGGTTTGGTGTGGTCAAAAAGTTGTTGTTAGGTAGGCTTTCTTTTATACCAAAAGAGCTACTGGTAAGTAAATTTCATTATTCAACAAATTTGGAATCCAGTGTTAGTATTTGTAGTTCACTAGTTTTTTTATATCAGTGAATTAGACTTGAATCTAATTCCTGTCTGATATATTGAATCTAACTTGTAATTGAAATAATAACTGACGTTGCCCCCAGCATGACTTTCGGATAAGTCACTCTCTCTCTCTGCCCAGCTCACTTTACAGTGTTGATGCTATGGAGAAAATAGGAGTCTGAAGCATAATGTACACTGTATAAAGCTGTGTAAAATCGAGATGAGAAATAAAATAATAATATACATTTACTATGCTATATTGCTATGGCTATGAAAATGAGAAACCATGATTATACAGCTATGGTGTAATTATATTTGCTTTGTCCTTGCATTAGTAGATTTCTATTTGTGTACCAGGGAATCCTTGAAAGACTCTACAGACATTGATAAAAACAATTTTAATCTAATTACCAGTGCGTTATATCTTATATCATAAAAAATTCTGGAATACTATTTTTGGGAGGAGCCTTGAATCCAAACTCCCTGCTTTATGCAGGAACCCAAGTTCGTTCATGACAGGTGGCTGTCCAATCTATTTTAACACATCTCATAAAATGGAACTAATGTTTCACTCTCACAACTACTCTGATACTTAAGAATTTTTTTTTCTAAAATTCAACAGAAATCTGACTTCTTGTAAGATAAATTCATTATTCTGTACCCTTTTCCAGCTTGTTGGGTGTGTTCTTCTTCACTCTGCAACTTGGGGAAAACAGAATTTAGGGGGGCAATAAACTCAGCATTTTAGACAATGTGGGCAAGAGCTCAAACAATCTAATCATATGCCCTAAACAAAAAGAAGTTCCATAGAAAATACAAAGTAATTTGACAGTTGTGAATGAGCAATGTAGACTCCTTGAAATTTTCCTTGCTAGAACATGCTCCTATCTAAATTAAGCATTGTAAAGTTAGATTATGTTTTCAGATATTAAATCAGCGGAAGCTTAAAATGCTAACTTACATTATTGGTTTAAATAATAACATGTACTCCTTGTGTGCTTTGCTATTTAATTTTAAACAAAATTGAAAAATAGCATTTTAAGTTGGTGTAAATTTTGCAGTTTAAGTACATTATTTTAAGGGTTACTATGCATTTCCTTTATTGGTGAAGCTAAATGCTGACAATATATTCTGAAACTTTTTTAAAAAAAAATCTCTTTAACATTCATTTTCAGCTGGTATATTTTTCCAGTACGAAGGCTCTGCTTTTTTAAAGTCCTACCTAGAAAATTTTCAGTTACATCATTTGCACAAATATGTTGTTGTTAACATTGAAAAACCTCTTTGCTTGCAGTTGTATATTTTATTTGGCTAAAAAAGGTGCCCATGTCAAATACATCACATGGCCCTTTGGTGATACTATTTAAGCTAGGAATTCCAAAACTCACAAATACCGAATAGCCAAATGTTCCAGGGCTCTCCTCGTACACTAAACATGCAATATATCTCCTCCTTTTCCAAACAGAAATAGATTTCTCTCTGATTGGTTTGATAAATTTGACCCAAGATTTCCATTTGGAGTTACTGGAGTTCCTACTGTTTTTCTGTGTGTTGGTGGGCCAAGCCCTAATCGCCCACATCTCCCAGGGAGGCCATAAATTATGGCAATGAGATGGAGCTTTGTATTCCTTCTGCTCAGAAGAAGGCAAATCTGCAGCAGCATTATTTTGACAGCCCTGAATTTAATTCATTGTTTTATGACAGATGGTAAAAGCGTACATGCTCATAGTACTGATTTATGATCATTTGGGTCTGGAGGATTCTATAATTTGCAAGTAATGTGAAAACAGATGGATAGACAGACACTAAAGTGCAAGCTGACCTGTACATTCTCACTGCTTGCTCCAAATGGCATCCATATGGCTCTAAACTTCATGCAAGGAGATCTTGATTAGCAAAGCTGGAAGTATTTTTAGTAAAACAGGCTTCACTTATTGGTGGGTGGGTATTCAGCCTGTTCGAGGGTCTTTCGTTGATCTAATCTTGGGTTTTCTAGTCATCTCATGATTGTGACAACTTTTTCTGCAATTAAAATGGAATGCATCCTTCTGGCATTACATGACCATATAGTATCTTAAATGTAAAGGTGGGCGTTTAATTCCCCAAGGCTGCTTCTTATTTTAAAAAGTAATTCCAGGAGAGGACAATTTTCATTGGAAAGCAGCAGGGGAGGACTTATTTAATCTTTTACTCATTTTTGCATTTGCCTTGCATTTTCTCATAGCCCTGAGTTCTAACATGTGGTTACAAGGACACATTCCTTTGAGAGCGTGTCAAGGGTGGGTATGAATTACATCATTAGACCAGCAGAAGATAAATAAGGTCAGCCTTATTTCTTTGCCCAAAACTGTCACTTTCTAGTTCTGTTCTTCACCTTAAGAAGGAGGTGTTCTGGGCTTACATTTCCATGCAATGCCTAGCCTGCAGTGTGAAAAACTAAAGTTATGTGCACTCAAACAAGGCCATTTTCCACAGGTAAAGAAAGGGCACATCAGTACCTCAAGCAGCCAGCTTACAGCCTCTTCCAAAGGCAAATTGAACTGCTGAATCCATGGAGTTCCACCCAGCACAACTGTATTGTACTACTTCTAGTGCAATTGGTTCCAAAAAGTAAAGTTTCCACCCCTGCAGCAATATGGAACCAAGTTATAGTTTTGGATTCAAAATGCACAACTGGATAACATGTTTATTAAACTCAGCCAAAATGAGACCGAAGTATATACAAGCTTTTGAGTACTCCAGAACTCATCAAAAAAACCTTCCCCCATAAAAGTAATGTTATAAAAAGCAAGAGATAAGGCAAGTGAGTAGCATGAGAATTTAAAAAAAAAAATAGCCAGATGATCCATCACAAAACCTACATTTTAAAATATAATTTCGCTAGGGATTTTTGGCATAACTCAACAGTTGCTGTCTTGGGCATAAAGTCTTGCCAGTATAGTGATACTCTTTCATAAGGCTTATTGCTATTGTCAGCTAGCAAATGTTCTGTTCTCACTGATGGTAACAATGGAGAGAATATGTTGAGCATGTGCAGTATTTCCTCCCCCAATGTAATCATCCCTCCCAGGAAACTACCTATGATAGATGTTTAGTCTTTGTTTTTTTATTATTATTATTTTCCTTGCTGGCTTTTTTATGCCATCCTGAGTTATTCAGGTTTGAGTTGGACTATACGTACTGCTAAATATTTTTTAAAAATAATGAAACCTTCATGAGCCCCATGAACATATATTTCCACAGTCGTAATGTGGAATAGAATTCCAAAATAGAGAAAACAACTTAAATTCCCTGTATAAGAGTTGAACCCCATAGAATAACCTTTGGTTACTTATATGTGATGAATTCCAAATAGGATGAAACTGATCTTGTAGTGCCTACATTTAGTTAATGTAACTAAAATCTTTCCCTCTGTGACAGATTTTGAGGGAAAAGCGAATGCTTTCTGGATCAACAGATCATTCCTTAATGGGGCTGCCCAAATCATTTGGGGGTTGCCTTGTGAAGGAAAGCACTCCCTTAAAGCTGCTTTGTGAAGCAAGGCATCTTTACTTGCTTCTAAGATCAAACACAAGTACTTCATTGCTTACCAACTTCTCTGGAATGAGTACCTTAAAAAAAGTTTCTGCCCCTGTTTGAAAGCCTGATAGAGAGAGATAAAACTCAACAAAAAGGCTGCAAGGCCTCAAGAACTGCTTCATTGGGGCAAATCATCTGTTGCACTGATGAAGAAAATCACATAGCCCCCATGGCTTGAAACTCTGCAAAGAACAGAAAGGTAGCCTTAGGTTTCCAAGAGGAATGTGGGATATGACGTTCATTTCTGATCACAGAACCTTAAGAAAGATATCCATGCAATTTTATCAAAAAAGAGCCTGACCACTCAACCCATTACTAACACAAGCTGTGAAAACCATAATGTTGTCATTCATCAAAAATATATCAGAAACCACCAAGAGACTATTAAAACCACATGGCATCCACCATAGCACACAAACCAACTACAACCTTCCAAAACATCCTAAGTAAACCAAAAGACCACCAACCCCAGAAGAAAAACAGGAGTCATCTACAGTATGCATTTATGTAATGTAAGGACCATAACAGCCACTATTTAGGACTAAAGACTAGCAGAGTGCATCCATGCACAGCAACTAACAGCCCGAAGACAAGATGAAAATTTCTCAATTTCACAACACATGGGCAGATTTAACCATATTTTCAGCTGGGAAACTGTGAGCATCCTAGACAAAGCCAATTCCAAAAATGCTAGAGAATTCCTCAAAGCCTACCACTCAGACCAACTAGCCATCAACAAACACAGAGTGGTAAACAACATTTTCATTATTCAAGAGACAATAAAAAGCCCAAAAGGAAACAAAAAGACCAAAACATCTCTTCACCAGCAATCAGTATCAAATGAGCAGAGATTAACACCAAGATTAACACAAGACCTATAATCAAGAAATAAACAATACCCCAATCAAGGAATTACCAACTTAGACAAACAAGCTAATAGTAAACAACAGGCTAATCAAGGAACCAACAACAACACTCCCATCAACACTGACAGGGCAAGCCACTAATAAAAGAGAGCAAACCCCATTCCCTCCTAGCATTGATGATGTTACCTAATTTAGTGATGAAAAGTCTGCAAGAAAACAACCGAGTTCAGAGAACACGAAGGACTCCACAGTTTAACCCTTGGCAACACATATTCTATTGTTAAAGGTATTCCAGGCAGGATTAGAAATGAAGCATCAAAGGCGGATGATGCTTGTAGGATTGGAGACCTACAAGGCAGGACTCCTTGCTTAGGATAAGAAAAGGCTGACAGAGATGTGTAAAAATCATGTGAGCGACACATATTAAATGGATCAATTCATGGAACAAGGTGATAAAATAGAAGTAGATCTTTCTGTTTCAAAAGATACAGTTTTAAATAATGTCCACAACTGAATCATTTATCTGTACTTACACAGCTTTCTTTGCCCGAAGTACAAGTTGCCCCTCCAGAGTTGTATTGCAACTTTCCATACTCCAGCAACAGAATTATTTGGGACAGAATTATAGTTTAGAATCAGTGGTTTTCAACTTTATCCTGTGGACCCAAACACAGTTTGCAAATTAACAGAGTCCTTTTTTTCTTCTATCCATCCATCTCATATTACATTCCTATTACTAGTCCTATTCAGGCAAAAGGCTCAGTTTATTTGAATAGTATTGAGTTTGTAATCAATAAATAAATTGGTCTATAGTTAAAAAAATGATTTTGTAATGAATGAATTAGAGACCTAAGAAAGCATGTAAGCCATAGCCTGCTTACTTGAGTATCAAGCATAGGAAATCAGGAGACCAGGCAGTTTAAATAAATATATAGATTTGTTGCATGCTAACACTTTCTACAAGAATCTGAACTACTAACAATCAAAGGAAATTGGCAGTAGATAAAAGTCAACATAATTCAAAGTGGACTGATCAGTGGTGGGATTCAATTTTTTTACTACTGGTTCTGTGGGCGTGTCTTGGTGGGCAAGGCAGGGGAAGGATACTGTAAAATCTCCAGTCAGAGGTGGTATTTGCCAGTTCTCCACACTATTCAAAATTTCTGCTAGCAGATCTCCAGAACTGGTCAGAACCTGCTGAATACCACCACTGGGCTGGACTTAGCTTTCTTGTGGGTTGTTGACTCATTTGATCAATCCTTCAGGCCCAGCCTAGTCATCTCCTTACATTGATTTAATTCTAAACGTAAGGGGTTTTTGAACATATGGACATTGACTTGTTCTGTTAGTTTGTATCATTTCTTCTAAACAATTTGTTTTGATAATCCTTGTGATCTCTCTTTCAAAATTGGACACTTTGGTTCAGATGTTATTTAATTTTGGGAAATCCTGAATTTGTTAATATTCATAAGACAGTCACTCCTAAAGGCATTTCAGAGCCCTTCCCTAAAGTTTTAACATTTCATTATTATTAGGTTTCCAGTATTTTGCTTATCCAGATTGTACAGAAAAGCAAAACCAATCAGCTGCATTCTGTATGACTCATCAATAATAAACAGCCTATTCCAATCACCCATTATATGACAATGAGGGAAATATGCTCAGATGATTGACAATCTTATGGGCATTTGGCATTTTGTTTTATTGCAATATTTTCAAAATTAAACAAAAAAATAAGATATGAGTATATTTTTTCTTTCTTTTTGCTAGCTTGCATTAACTTGTCTTCATTCCCAGAATTTATGCTTTTGCTTCCATTGTCCCCTACTGGAAACATTTCCAAGTTTGAATTATTATTACAATTTAAATTAAAACCACAAATTTGGGACTACGTTTCAATCAGAAATGTGGTACTGAGAGTAAGGGTTTGTCCTCTCCACTCCTGCATTGCTATCACAGTCCAAATACCGCTGATTCCCTGGGCAAATAATGCACAAGCATGTTAGTTCAACTGAATCTTTCTCTGTGTACAAGTTTTCTCCAGAAAGCCCACTTTTTCTGGTAAAAGTGACAAAAGACAATGTTGAAAAAGCACTACACAATCTAAAACCATCTCTATCTATTAGACCGGATGGAATATGTACCTACCTCTTTAAAAAGCTACCCATTGCCATAGTCGAACCTCTAAGCATAATCTTTGAAAAATCTTTCAGAACCAGCTCCTTGCCAAAACTATGGTCACAAGCCACGGTAACCTCATCTTCAAAAAGGGAGACCCCAGCCTAGTTAAAAATTACAGACCAATCTCTTTGTGCTGTGTCACCTGTAAAGTCATGGAATAAATTATTAACCAATCCAATATCCTCTACTTAGAGACAAACAACCTACTC
The DNA here is from genome assembly GCA_004320025.1 of Laticauda laticaudata. Taxonomy (NCBI): domain Eukaryota; kingdom Metazoa; phylum Chordata; class Lepidosauria; order Squamata; family Elapidae; genus Laticauda; species Laticauda laticaudata. Next base: position 15,748 of record BHFT01024247.1, on the reverse strand, counting down.
TCTAATAAACAATTTGGTTTCAGAAAAAAACTATCTACTGTAATCTGCAACTCTTACACTGCAAAAACATATGGACTACACAACTTGATCAGGGCAAAGCAATAGACGCAACCTACATAGACTTCTGTAAAGCTTTGATTCAGTGGTACAACAAAACTACTCCTAAAACTAAAATCTTACAGTATCTCTGGACACCTACATAACTGGATAGAAGCATCCTGTCAAAGAGACAACAAATGGTCAAAATTGGGAGTGTCCTATCAAATTCTGTACCTGTCAACAGTGGTGTTCCCAAAGGCAGTGTTCTAGGACCAACTCTTTTCATACTCTACTAAATGACCTCTGTGATCATATTAAGAGCAACTGCATTCTCTTTGCTGATGATGTAAAGCTGTTCAATACCACAGACAATACTGCTACCCTTCAAAATATCTTGACTATGTATCAGAATGGTCAAGCAAATTGCAACTTCAAATCTCAACAAATAATGCTCTGTCTTACATATTGGCAAAAAAAAAATCAGAAAATAAAATTCAAGCTGAAAAGTCAAGACCTTGTTGATGATCCAAGCTCTGTAAAGGACCTTGGAATACTCATCTCTAATGATCTCATTGCTAAAGCCCACTGAACTAATAGCCAAAAAAGGCTATTAACCACCTAATCCTATGTAGCTTTTTCTCTGGTAAATACAACTACTAACTAGAGTATACAAACATTTTGCTAGACCAATACTCGAATACAGCTCATCACTCTGGAACCCACATTATGTATCTGATGTTAGCACAGTTGAGAAAGTCCGAAATATTTCACAAGAAAAGTTCTCCACTCCTCTACTCATTGTAGAATACCTTATGCCACCAGACTTGAAACTCAAGACCGAGAAACCTTGAATTACATCGTCCCCTGATCTAAGTATGGTATATAAAATCATACATTGCAATGTCCTACCTGTCAATGATACTTCAGCTTCAACCATAACAATACAAGAGCACACAATAGATACAAACTCAGGGTTAACCGCACCAAACTTGATTGCAGGAAATACAACTTCAACAACAGAGTGGTCTGGAATACTCTACCTGACTTTGTGATTTCTTCCCCAAACCCCAAAAACTTTAATCTTAGACTGTCTACTGTTGACCTCACTCCTCTCCTAAGAGATCTGTAGGGAGCATGCATAAGCACACCAATGTGCCCACCATCCCTGTCCTATTGTTTCTTTTATTTTTCTTATATGTATCCATTTCATGTATTCATAACTATGTATATACTTATACCTATTATCTTGTAAGTGATTGACAAATCAAATCAATCAATAAATAAATAAAAATAAAGGTGAGGTCACACAGATGTCTGACCACTCTTTTTTTTTCTTTCACGGTAGTTTTGCTGAATAACAGATAATTGAGTCAAATGTTCCATCGTTAACAGCTGAACTGAAAAAAAAAATTTTTTCCTTGACAAGCAGACTCTAAGTTCTTATAAAGGGCACATTGACTGAGAAAGAGTTATAAAACTGAAAGTAAACTTTCAAAGCGAGTAGGCTGTCATCAATCTAGTTGTTGTTAGAGACATGAAGTATCGGTAAGAAGATATTCGAAAATGAAACACGATGACAAGCTTGCTTTACTAAGATACGCTCTGGAGAAAGGAAGAAAGCCATGCTATTTTATCTTCTTTTAAAAGCATGGTATTAATTTGTGGTTAGGTGTGTCAATACACTACATATACTTTCTAGTCTATAGAGTGTGGGCAATGGGCAATAATATGCTAGCTGGCAAGGTTACCTCTAGTTCGGGGGTCTTCAAACTTGGTAATGTTAAGACTTGTGGACTTCAACTCCCAGAATTCCTCCTCCAGTGATGTTAGCTCAGGAATTCTGGGAATTGAAGTCCACAAGTCTTAAACTTGCAAAGTTTGAAGACCCTTGGTCTAGATCAGGGGTCCTCAACCACCGGGCCCTGGACCGGTACCGGTCCATGGATCATTTTGTACCGGGCCACAAAGAATGAATAATCGTGATTANTAAAGAAATAGTAAAAAAGCTCTTTACTATTGGGGAAGAATTGATTTTGCCGGTCCTTGAAAAAGTGTTTCTGCGTGAAACTGGTCCCTGGTACCAAAAAGGTTGGGGGCCACTGCTCTAGATGATAGTTCATATAGAGAGCATGCACAGAACAACAGCATGGTGCTGTACCTGTGCCACACCTTATTGATCAAAAGGTGCCAAAATTGACCTGATATTGCCCTTATTATTCCCAGGGACTATTCCATTTAGCATGGATAAGACTATGGTAATTGCTTGATTAAAATCAATTTAGAAAAAGGTATATTTATTTTGGATGTTATTTAAGCATTGTTTGTTTATGATGAAAAATTAAGAACATTAGTGAATATATGGGAAATATGAGGTTCTAAATAAAGAACTTCATATTTGGTTTGGTAGTACCAAGAATGGAACTTGGAAAAACATGCCTGAAAGAAAAGGATAGAAATTGAAGAAATCAGAGTGAAACTAGAACGGCTGAAGGAATACATTAGTTCCAGAGTGATTGGAAAATAAGTTATGTAAATATAATATGGAAGTTGTTTGAGTGATGAGATGATATTAAAGTACATTATTAGAGATAAATATGAATGTGAACTTTAATGAAGAGCCAATTAAACTATCTCCTCTCTACACAGTTATCAGCAATTTTGGAAGAGAAACATCGGGGCCTATTTTTTTACTTTTGATCCTTGAAACATTATCCTCAGATACCAGCCTTTCATAACTGTTTGCTAAGTGATCATTGCTTTCATGGCTTCTTAACATATATTATGGAAGATGTTAGACAGAATTATTAGCAAAAGGTGACAAATGACCCTCTCTATGACCCTGGCATTTCTTTAAGAGAGAAGCAAGCTGTTCAAAAGGTGGAAACTTCTTGTAAGAAAAGGCCTGCTTCTGTGATCTCTCCCACTGCATCTCAAAGTAGGAGGGAATCTTCAGCAGAGATTCTCCATTTTCTCGGATTGGGCAGGCAGAAGCTATCCAGGAAATCATCTTGCAGATATACAAGCCTAAGTTTTTAAGATTCTATAGGAAATCATCAAAACTTTAAATTGCACCCAGAAACATGCAGGCAACCAGTGGAACTCCCATAGCAGAGTTGTTACCTGGCCATAACACAACTGCTCCACATGTATGTTTATACAGACATTGACTCCTGCAGCAGATAATGTTTCCAGATGGTCTTTAAGAGCATCCACATGTATATTGAACTGCAACAATCCAATTGTAAGTCAATAAGCACATTGTTATCTTCTCTATTGCCTCCTATGTTAGCTGAAGCTGCAGCTCTTCCAAAAGAAGCCATGAGTTCAGGAGACCAGGCTCAAGTTGTGAGCCTGGTGTCCATAAGGATAGTACTACTCCCTCTAGAACCAAATTTGGTACTCATTCAGAATTACTACTCTACTTGCTTGATTAATGAAAAATGCTGCCTGCTAAGTGGCCAATATGCCATGGTCAATTTACAACTCTTGGAAGATAATACCTATCAATCCTTGATAAAAACAAATATTGATGTTCTCATTAATGAAAAAGGCTTGAAGGCAAAACAGTTGTTTTAGATCTCTGTTTCAGCTCTGTTTCTCTGTTTTTAGATCTCTGTTAACTCTGCTTCATAATAACATCTTTTTTATTAGTAATAATAACAACTTCCTCAAGAAGGGGGAGTTGTGAAAGCCACTCTTGTCACAGGTGCTACTGTCTCATTAGTTTTCTGCTAAAACAGACAGCATCAGCAAGCTGTTTTTCCTCCCATAGAAGAGAATATATGCTGCTTAGGGTTGAACTGTGGAGACCTTGGTGCTCTCTGAGCTTGGCTGTCTGCTTGCAAGATGCTTCATTACTTGACCACGTAATATCTTCAGTGTTTTTCTCCAGTCTCCTTAAAAAAACACACACACAAAGGCATCCAAGCTATTAAATTCCAAATCCCAACCCTGTTTTTTCCAAGACTGCACAAGCAGATATTATGTTATAGGTCAAAAGCTATTTTAAAAATACATCAATATTTTTAATCCATTTGTATAGAAGGATGAATGTAGAAGCTGTATTTTCATATTGTGACAGGGAACAAATATGCTGTTCAGCTTTATATGGTAAAATGATAGGAAGATTTCCTTTGAGACTTTCATCCTCTATTGGAATGACTTGGATATCCATGGGGTATTATTTAATAAGTGGCAAACAAAAAACTCAGAGATTGATTTCTTCTGTGGAGGTACAAATTTTGTAAAATTCCGTCCTGGTTACTTGTTGAAAAGCTTAAGTTCTCCCTCTCCACTTTTCTTCCCTCACTCTTTTTAATTCACAGGGTCATTAAGGTATTCCCCTATACCTCTAATTGAAGGAACTCATGTTTGTTGAATCATGAGGATTTGTAGAATGTGCTTCTCCCAGGTTGCCTTTCAAACTCACACGCTCAGTATATGAATTAGCTCTGCTGCACTATCTAAAACAGAGTATTAAAACAGAGTATTTTGATTAAAAGAAAAGGCAGAATACTTTCAGAGAATAAAGTGAAATGCATCCTACGTGCTGGATTTTTATTGTTTTTTACATATGATATTTACAACCTACCCAAACATATGAGGTTATACAGATTCATTATAAAGTTGTGGAACATGTCCTGTTAATGTGTGCAGTAAATATCCAAAGTTTAACTTTATACTCCCTGGAGAGTTGTAATAATATGAAGGTTGTTTGACAGAATGCCAACCAGGGAAGAGTTGGAACAGAGCCTTACATCAACAAGACCTTCCTTCCTTCCTTCCTTCCTTCCTTCCTTCCTTCCTTCCTTCCTTCCTTCCTTCCTTCCTTCCTTCCTTCTTCTTCCCATGAATAAACAGCTACTTTTTCATCGTCAAATGTTGAATAGTTGAATATCTGCAAATCTTTCTAGGCGTTTGTACCACAGGATAAAGCAGCAACTAAAATATGTTAACATATTGTTGAAAAAAAATTATATAATATTATATTACATTATATTATATATACACTGCTTAAAAAAATAAGGGGAACACAAAAATAAGACATCCTAGATCTGAATGAATTAAATATTCTTATTAAATATTTTGTTCATTACATAGTTGAATGTGCTGACAACAAAATCACACAAAAATTATCAATGGAAATCAAATTTAGCAACCCATGGAGGTCTGTATTTGGAGTTACGCTCAAAAATAAAGTGGAAAAAAACATTACAGGCTGATCCAACTTTGATGTAATGTCCTTAAAACAAGTCAAAATGAGGCTCAGTAGTGTGTGTGGCCTCACCGTGCCTGTATGACCTCCCTACAATGCCTGGGCATGTCCTGATGAGGTGGCAGATGGTCTCCTGACGGATCTCCTCCCACACCTGGACTAAAGCATTCCCCAACTCCTGGACAGTCTGTGGTGCAATATGGCGTTGGTGGATGGAGCAAAACATGATGTCCCAGATGTGTTCAATTGGATTTCAGGTCTGGGAATGAGCGGGCCAGTCCATAGCATCCATGCCTTCGTCTTGCAGGAATGCTGACGCACTCCAGCCACATGAGGTTTAGCATTGTCTTGCATTAGGAGGAACCCAGGGCCAACTGCACCAGCATATGATCTCACAAGGGGACTGAGGATCTCATCTCGGTACCTAATGGCAGTCAGGCTACCTCTGGCGAGCACATGGAGGGCTATGCGGCCCTCTAAAAGAATGCCACCCCACACCATTACTGACCCACTACCAAACCGGTCATACTGGAGGATGTTGCAGGTAGCAGAATGTTCTCCACGGTGTCTCCAGACCCTGTCATGTCTTGTCACATGTGCTCAGTGTGAACCTGCTTTCATCAGTGAAGAGCACAGGGCACCGGTGGCGAATTTGCCAATCTTGGTGTTCTCTGGCAAATGCCAAACATCTTGCACGGTGTTGGGCTGTAAGCACAACCCCCACCTGTGGACTTGGCCCTCATACCACCCTCATGGAGTCTGTTTCTGACCATTTGAGTAGCCACATGCATATTTGTGCCCATTGGAGGTCATTTTGCAGGGCTCTGGCAGTGCTCCTCCTGTCCCTCCTTGCACAAAGCAGAGGTAGCGGTCCTGATGTTGGGTTGTTGTCCTTCTATGGCCTGCTCCACATCTCCTTATGTACTGGCATGTCTCCTGGTAGTGCCTCCATGCTCTGGACACTATGCTGACAGACACAGCAAACCTTCTTGCCACAGCTCGCATTGATGTGTTATCCTGGATAAGCTGTACTACCTGAGCTACTTGTGTGGGTTGTAGCCTCCGTCTCATGCTACCACTAGAGTGAAAGCACCACCAGCATTCAGAAGTGACCAAACCATCAGCCAGAAAGCAAAGGAACTGAGAAGTGGTCTGTGGTCACCACCTGCAGAACCACTCCTTTATTGTGGGATGTCTTGCTAACTGCCTATGCTTTTCACCTGTTGTCTATTTCCATTTGCACAACAGCATGTAAAATTGATTGTCAATCAGTGTTGCTACCTAAGTGGACAGTTTGATTTCACAAGAAGTGTGATTGACTTGGGTTACATTGTGTTGTTTCAGTGTCCCTTTATTTTTTGAACAGTGTGTGTGTGTGTGTGTGTATATATATATACACACACATATAAATGTTTTTTTTTTAAAGTTTTCAACCGTACTTACATGTATGCTGTTCAGCTTTGTTCGGGTATTTTCCCATGTCCTTGTAGCTGTGCTTTTAAAGTTGTAGCAACATTTTGGCAGAATCTCATCTGCCATTATCAGGCTTCTGTATTGTGTTCATCTGTGAGTCAAACAACTGTAAGAATCTGACCCACAGACGAACACAACACAGAAGCCTGATGATGGCAGATGAGATTCTGCTGAAATGTTGTTGCTACAACTTTAAAAGCACAGCTACAAGGACATGGGGGGCTGGTGTGCTAGGCTGGTTGCCTGCGCTGCTGCCTCTTGATTGGTTGATTGGTTGTTGGAGTTGATGTTGGTATAATGGGCTGTGTGATGGCCTTGTGAGTTTTGTTGTGGAGAGAACCTGGATCTTGTGCTGTATCTCCTGGGTCATTTGTTTTGTAGTGATCTTTTTTCTTTTAGCCTCTTGTGTTTTAATGGCTTGGGTAATGGGTTGTGTGATGGGCTTGCGAGTTCTTTTGTTGTGGTATCCTGGGTCCTGCGTTGTAATCTCCTGGGTTATTTGTGTTTTGATCTCTTTTCCATTAGCCTCCTGTGTAGTAACGGCTTGGGTAACGGGTTGTGTGATGATCTGGGTTATAATCTGGCTTCAGAATGCTACATCACAGCCACCCGCTCATCAAGTGGGCAGGACTTTTAATGGTGGCATTGTAAAAGTTAATTATATGGCCGATTGAAATGATAAAATTGTAAAATATTTGACCTTCATAGATAATATTCTTCCATTAATTCAGGGGTAGTATTCTACCAGTTCGCACCTTTTCACTAGAAACGGTTGTTATCATTCTAAGCAGTTTGGAGAACTGGTTGTTAGAAGAAATTACTGGCCTAATCCTGTGAGGAAGGTAGGAAGGAGACATTCTGGTGTTGCTTACAGAAACTGCCTCTCTGTTAACCCTTGTTACATTCTTGGCAGGACTAGACTTCCTGTCTCAGGAACTTCTCTGGAGTTTTTTCCCCCTCTTTTGCTGGTACTTTGCTTGTGTGGAGCGACCATTCAAAGCTACAACGGCACTGAAAAAAGTGACTTATGACTATTTTTCACACTTACGATTGTTGCAGCATCCTCACAGTCATGAGAGGCCAGGTGAGGAGATGTGTGCCTCGATGTGAGCGATGTTGAGTTGGCCACACCCACCCAGTCACATGACCACCAAGCCACACCCACCACCTAAGCCACGCCCACAGAACTGGCTGTTAAAAAATTTGAATCCCACCCCTGCATTAATTATACAGGTATGTTAAAGGTCTGAAACTTATATATTTAAAATATCTATGGGCTTATAGACAGGCTGGGAATTGTATTTCTCAAACAGAAACCTACTGTCCTGTTAATCGGGTAGGCTAAAATGTAGGCTAGGAGTTGAAATTTACTTTTTTAAACCCCTGGTACATGAGGTTCTGAGTCTAAAGATTAACAGGTTTTTTATGACAGGACCTTCTCCTTCCCCAGAATTTCTGGGAGGACTAGAACCAATCATGAAAATACAGAAAGAAACCCAAAGGATTTCATCATAGTAGTTGTTATTGTTATTTTCAGTGCTCAGTTACATTTGTTCCCATTTTCTGTGTCCTTTCACTGGAGGTTTTCAAGAAGAGGTAAGACAAGCCTGAGGAGTGGATTGGACTAGAAGGTTCCTTCCACCTGGTTATTCTGTTTTATACTTATTTCATTTTTTATTCATTTTGCTGGTCTTTTTGCAAGTAATTGATTGCTGGCTTTGCTTTGCATATCTTCTTCTTCTCATAATTTTGTAAAGATAATTTACTTCCCAAATTATCACTTTGTTGCCTTTATTAAAATAAAATTGTGTATTTCTTATTACTGCACTGTTGTATCGGCATCACGGATCCCAAAATCCTGACAACCTGGTTGAAAGGGAAAACCTGAACTATTTTGTTAAAAGCTTAATTCAGGTACAGAACCCCCTGTTTTATTCTAACTGTATTCTAAGTGAACGAGAGGAGGCATCTCCCTGTTTAAGAACAGATGGCAGGGTAACCTGTGCCAACAATCACACCATCAAATAAAGGAAATGGCAGAGTGAAGTTTGTCTGGAGGGATCTGGCAGATTTGTGCTGTATTCACAACACCTTGCTGAAGAGAATATTTATATGCTTGTAATCCATGAGAATTATCCTTTGAAACTAATATAAAGAGTGAAGATAGACTGCAATGAGGAAGTAATTCCAGATAGGAGCAATTAAGAAGAAGTAATATAAATTGTCTTCTCTGTCCATTTAATGAATGCTCTTGACAGCTAAAATGAAATTATTAGATTGCTCTAGGAAAAGAAAACAGGGTTTGGCTGCATGCCAATAGACACTAGTTTCCTTATTTTATAAACAGGCTCTTGGGTCTTGTAAAAGATAAGTTAACCATCTAACTTCCATCTGGGCAGTTTCAAATGTTTTTTAAAATAACTGTCTATGAAACTGAGTGATGCAGAAGAGCTCATAAAAGAACAAACACAAATCCAAGCTCTAATCCTTTAATTAAAGATGTGGCCTTTTGTTTCTGAATATCAGAAAGCTACTGCATCTCCCAAGTCCAGCCTTTTTCACATGCACAAAAGCAATAGCATTTGAAATCTGTCTAAGGATTTATATCTTTCTTTCAATTGGTGGTCCTGATTATGGCAACTTCTTGCACCTAGAAAGAAGAGTTTTGGAATGGAATGGAAATAGAAAAGTGACTAATGATATACTTGACTCTATCAAATTTGAGAACAGATAAAATGGTGTGTTTTTTTTTAAATACAGAGTAACATATTTAAGATTTGAACCCTGCATTTTCACTGCAAAACCTGCAGCCAACACACAGTTTGATTCTATTAGGTCTGTAGCATGTGTTGTGACTTTTGGAAGTTACACAAACAATCCTCTCTAAATGAATAGACAAAAGTATATTTTCCTTCCTCAAGTTTCAACTAAACAACAGAGTAATAAAAATATATGCAGTTTTGAAATAAATATATGCAGTTTTATCACATTACTATGAATAAGAAGGAAATGGCTCCAAACTCCAGACAGAAAAAGTGTTATTTGCCACACTTATCAAATATGGATGACATTTGTGAAATGAAATTCCTCTTCATCACTTTAGCAGAGGCCTGAAGGTTTTGTGCAAAATTGACTGATATTTGGAACTGTTCATAATTCCCTCCAACTTGACTAAAGCCCCACTTCTAGCTGAAGAAATGCAGATCCAAAGCATAATGCTCCCACCACCATACTTCACTGTAGGAATTGTTTAATTTTGGTGATGTGCAATGTTGTTTTTGCACCAGACATACTTTTTGGAATTATGGCCAAAAAGTTCAATCTTGATCTCATTGGACCATAACATTTTCCTACATGATTTTTGTCAGACTTGATGTAGGTTTTTGCAAAATGTAGCCAGGCTTAGATATAAGGAAAGAGTTCTGTTTTGCCATCCTACCCCACATTGCAGACACATGAAGATTGTTAACAAATATAGTACACAACCAGTACTTGCCAGAAATTCCTGCATGTTGCTATAGGCCTCTTGGACCAGTTTTCTTCTTGCTTTTTTCATTAATTCAGCAGGGACACCCAATTCTTGGTAATATCATTGTTGCGCCATTTCATTTCCACTTGTTGATGACTGTCTTCACTGTGTTCCATCCAGTGCCTTGGAACTATTTTTGTACCCTTCTCTTTTCTAATTTTTTTTTAATATATTTTTTTAAAAAAATCTCTTGGTAAACAATGTAGTTCCATGTTTTTGCATTTCCTTTTTTTTGAAAATTTTATTTGGGTTTTCACAAAAAAAAATACATATAAAACATTTTTTAAAAAAATAGTATGGTCCTGGGTTATACTTCTTCATACAGACACAAACTCAATTTCATGCTCACTTTTATGTTCTATTCCATATCTTATTACTGTTTTACATTTTCTACAATGGTTTTCTCCTAATTTTCTCAATTTTTTTTTAATTATCTCATATCAATTCAAATCATTATATTGATACTTTTGTCTGTCCTGTTTCAATTTCATATTTTTCTTTTCCATTGAACAAATTTTCTCCTGTAGTGACTAATTGGCAGTATGACACCTTAATATCTTTTTAATTTTATCCATTCAACTCTTATTTAAGCTTCAATATATACCTTGAGATTATAACATTCAATGTATTACATAACTTCCAATCAAATTCTACTTGGCAATTCTTAAAATACAACACTATATTCTAAAAAATGATTATAAATATATGTAATTTAAAACACCTCATTCCATCCAATTCAGTTCTATCATTAATATTAACTAAAGTCTTAACAAACTTTAACATTACTTTTCAATTAAATATCATATTTCCTTGGGAACACTTATAAGCTTTCCATAATTAATTTTTTCCCCTGTTTTCTCTTCCCTTATATTTTATAAATATTAAATAATTAAAATGTTCCCATCCTTTCCTAATTCAATTCTCTCATTCTTTTATTCCTTTATTTATTAACAAACATTTTACAAGATTACAATAACTATTTTATCCATCATTTTAATCATACATTGTTTCATATTTTCTAAAATTATTTCTGTTTTCTTAATATAACAATACTATCTTATGTACCTTGCAGAATCCCTTTTTCAATTAAATTTTCACCCATTATCTCTAAATAGGCCCTGTTTCTCCATATCTTGTTTCTGTCCTTTATAACTTCTTTTCCTTTCTTCTTCCCTCTTCTTCCTTCTCCTCCCTTTTTTTACCCCCTTGTCTCTCTTGTTCTACTTCTCTCTTCTGTGTTCCTCTCTTCTGTTGCTTTCTAATATTATACTTATTTTTCAAGTTATTATTCCTTTTCTTGGTTGTTTTTTCAAATTTTAAACTTTCATTCTCTTTCCCCCCTTTCCTTTTTTTTCCCCATATAAATCTTGTTCATTAAAGATGGCTTCTTCTTTGTGCCAGTCTTCTTGTTCTGCAGGCATTTCTTGTCATTTCTCATAGTTTGAGATCTCCATTTCTAAGAATTGAAATACGAAGCAAAAGAACCTCTCCCTTCTTGTGCATCTTCTTTGTACTTTTTAAGTTTCCATTTTCAGTTCATCTAAAAGTAGTGTCATTTTAAAACACTTTTAAAACAACACCCCGATTGGATTTTTAGTTATTTCAAATGCAATAACCCAAAAATTCAGAGAACACCAAATAATCCAAAATACTCCCAAGCTGTTTCTTCATGCTTCTTTTTTCCACTTTCTCTTCCTGGGGTTCTACTATTTTGTAGCCAAGTTTCAGTTAAAAATGTATTTTTTTAGAAGTCTTGTTGAGGTTTTACTGTAAATTCCTTTTAATTCCAGGCAGTTACCTCCCTTTTTTCCCAGATTCTGCCCTTTTATTCTTTTTCTCTCCTTTCCTGCTTTTAAAAGGTTTTAAGTATCCAGAAATCTCTTATATTATCCCTTTACATTTTATTTTCAGCTTAAATGCCTATTAATGTCAAAGTGATTTTTTTTTTCCAATTTCTTATTTAGATCTCTTAGCCGTCAGTATAGGAAAAGGGAGAGAAGAAAAAAAAAAACAAATCCTTTCCCTTTTCTCTCTCCTTCGCTGCTTCAAAATCTTCTTTGGGAACAATGTTACTTTTTTTTAGGTTAAATTCCAGGGTACCTTAGTTGTTGCTTTTGCAGTTTAACCTGATCAACCAAAAGTTTATCTTCTTATCTTCCTCCTGCACATTCTTTTCTGGTCGAGTTCTTCTTTGAGGTGGTTATTTCTGACCACCACTGCAACCGCCTTTGGGAAAGGGAGTAATGCCCAGCTGAGGAGGAGATATCAACCCTGCTGGCAGTCTCCCCCCTCTTCACCACCTCTGCAGGGTGGCTTAGCCCCAAAACCAGCCGGCTCAAGGCGCCCCAGCGGCAAGCATGGATCAAAACCACGCAAGATCACGGTTTCGGCCTGTATGCAAAGAGGCTCAAATCGGAAGTCAAGTCCCCAGGTTTTTGCATTTCAATATAAGCATGACTTTAATTACATATTCATCTTTCATATTCAGTTTCATATCATATTATTACCTTTCCCATTTTCTTTTAAATATTCTCAAATATTCTTGTATTCATCGTACTTATTTTATCCATTTCCAATTCGCATCATAACTTATTTCATTTTTTAAAAAATATTCTCATGTCTTATTTTACAATATTATCTAAGATTCTTATTTCATTTCTATATTAATTGTACTTATATATTTTTATCTGTCACATTTACAATTTTGTCACATACTATTATTCCATTCATTATTCAATAAATTTCATCTTAATTCTAATAATTCAAAATTGTCCCCTTTAATTGCCAATTCGTGTTTGCCACTCCCTTTACCTTATACATCCCTCAATTTACTCTCCTTTAATTCATTGTAAACATTTACCATGATATAATCATTTTTTAATTATCACATTCTAGGATAATAACAATGGTCTCCTAACGACTACTTATCACATATGCATATATACTGTATATTTTAAGTCAGGTTCCGCATGGTGTTTTTTTTCAATTACATTCTAAGTCATCTTTTATTTCAAAAATATTAATCTATTCAATTAATTAGAGAAACTAATATTAATCTTTCCATTACAATTCATTTTAACTTTATTCATCACTTTGTTAAATATAATTAGTATTTTTATAATAAATTTCCATTTCCTTGTTGTTTTTCATTAATTCTGCAGGGACACCCAATTCTTGGTAATGTCACTGTGGTGCCATTTCATTTCTACTTGTTGATGACTGTCTTCACTGTGCGCATGCTATACCCAATGCCTTGGAACAATTGTTGTACCTTCTCCTGACTGATACTTTCCAGCAATGAGATCCCTTTGATGCTTTGTAAGCTCTTTGCAGACTATGGGGTTAGCTGCAAGAGGCAACAGAGTAAATATCAGACAAATCCTACCAGAACAGCTGAACTTTATATAGGCTTGATCAGAGTAACCTTAATTGCAAGCAGGTGTGAACTGACTACTATGTAACATCAGTTTGAATGTGATTGGTTAATTCTGACCACAACCCCAATTATAAGAGAATGAGAATAGTTGTGCAGCTACATTAATCTGGTTTTGTATTTTTATTTCCCCCCACAAAACAATAACTGTTTTTCAATTGAATTGCACAGCTTATATGTTTTATTAGAGGTGAAAGAAAATTCTGTAGTAATTTATCTTGGTCTGAATTTTTTACATCCCCCCCAAAATCCTGGGATTTTAAAAAGGGAAAGTAGACTTTCTATATCCATTGTATCTCTGTATTTGGTTGTGGCAATTTCCACATGCACAACATGCTTGTGGGTTTTTCTAGGAGGTGAAATTTTGATTATGCAGAAACTAAAAGTTTCTGGGGGAAGTGCTCGTTGGTGGTCCTCTTCATCTGCTGGTGATTCATAGAGGACTTCTTACAGTGGCAACAACAACCCTCAAAGCAGTAAAGTCTGTTATTATTTCAGTTACCCATAGTCCTATTAACACTGAGTATAGTTTTATTTTGCTATGAGATGAAGACCATTTTATTTCCTAAATTTTACTGGACTCTGTGCTTTTTTTGCTTTTTCTGTTTTGATTATTCATCTTATTGTGATTGTTAAGGTATCTGTGTTTTCAATAAACTACCTATGGGATTTCACTGACATGCCTACAATCAATCAATAAAAAATGTGTGGCTTTAAATAAAAACGTGTTAGCAGAGGTATTTAAAATATTTACCACCTTTTCAAATGAATTGTTCAAATGTTTGAAAGCGTCTCTAAAAATAGAGACATTTTCTATCAACAATATTTCATTCATTTTCAGGTGCTGAAATACTATATACTCAAAGGCTACAAAGCCTTGGGAAGAGAAGTAAACTGTCACTGTAAAAACATGTCAAACTAAAAATGTTGGTTAACCTTTTTTTTTTTTGTATACTGATGTTTCCCTGAAATAGCACTTAGATTTATATACCACTTCACAGTGCTTTCCAACCCTCTCTAAGCAGTTTACAGTATCAGCATATTGCCCCCAACAATCTGGATCCTCATTTTACCAACCTTGGAAGAGTGGAAGGTTGAGTCAAGCTTAACCGGTGAGACTTGAATAGCCAAACTGCTGGCAGCCAGCAGTCAGCAAAAGTAACTTGCAGTACTGCATTCTAACCACTGTGCACCACAATAAATCCCTTTCTGTATGAGAATGTCATCTTTCTCCTAAAGCCCATGTCACACTGCGCCAACGGATGGAAAGAGGTTGTAAAACGGAGAAAAACGCTTGCCATCCGTTGGTTAACACGATGCATCCGTTGTGTACTCACTGCATACGTTTTTCATACTCTCTATCCGTCCAGCATCCATCTACTGAGATTTCATGCCACTCAAAAAGTTTTGAGGCTGCACAAAACTTTTGTGAGCAGGATGGCAGTATCCAAGCGTCCGTTCTACAGTCCGCTACGCATATGGGGAACAATCCGTTATAATGTCGTGTGTCATCGTTACGTGTCCACTATATCGCGTAGGCATGCCCCGCCTTAGCATCATTGCGCAACTCAACATCTACTCTCAGCGGAAAACGGACATCAGGGGGAGAGAAGCAAACGGACACGGAACGGAACACACAGGTTATAGCATGGATGTAGAAAGGATGAAGACGGATGCAGCTCGGATATAAAGCATTAAAACGGAAAACACATTCGTATAGGGGACGTAATCTTGGATAAATTTTTTTAGGATGTCTGGAGGATTGTCTAGAGGATCGCACGCAACGGACATCCTTAGCGGAAGAAGCTTAACTATTTCCTATAAAAAGGGAGAGAAATCACCCTGGATCCAATTACAGTCAGCAAGGCAGCCTGCGGGAGCCTCTTCAAAACCTTGGCTTCTTGTTTTCTCTGCTTCCACAGCACGCAGTCATCTCACCAAGGATCGTCGCACATAAATCCTTTTGTGCCGCACATCATTCTACAACGTGGCAAAAGCCCTCTAACAGGCTCTTTCACACTATTCTAATCGAAAGTAGAAAAGTAGGAAAAGTAGGCAT
>BHFT01024246.1:0-48297 GCA_004320025.1 Laticauda laticaudata | reverse complement strand
ACCAATGGATGGTAAGTGTTTTTCTCCATTTTACATCCTCTTTCCATCCGTTGGTGCAGTGTGACATGGGCTTAAGATAACTACACTAGCTTTGATAAATTCTACGGTTTACTTCTTAATGAAATCCATGCTTTTAAAGAAATAGTCCAAAAAGACTGTGCTGAAATCTACAGTATTTATATTTGGTTAAGATAATCTACATCAATATATCTGATACAAGGAAAATTGTCTTGGTAAAAATGCCTTTGATATTTACTCAGATCAAACACTAATGTTATGAAAAAGTACTTTAATGTGGTGCACTATCCACCATTCTGTGGATTGAGGAAACTATTTTAGTACTGAAAAAAATACAAGTTCCTCTAATTTGCACAGGATCTGAACTTCACACATTTTACTGTATGTGAGACCCTGTCATTAAACAGTTTTGTAGACATTTTCTAGTTGTCCAAATCCAGCAATATGCTTTCTAAGATGAAGAGCAGTCAAAGTGAAATCTTCTTGGTATTTTGAATAAATACAGGGACTAACCACCCTCTGGAACAGCAATGTATGAGAGATAAGAATGGTGCTCTCACTTTTAGGAAAACCTTGGAAATTGGCTTTGATTCCCAAACTTGGACTTGTTTGCATTTTTAATGGCCCTTGTTTTATTCCAATAAATTGGATAATATATAAATTTAAAGGACTCTAAAGAGCAAAGAGGAAAAAAACCCAGTCTCTCTCCAATGTATTAGATATAGCATCTCTACATTATTTTCATGTTGACCAACATTTTTGTTCATCTTCCAGATGACTTGTGGAGGAGTAAGTTTAAAATAAGAAGTGCGTAATATAAAAGGTGTATAGAAATGTGTGAGTTTGAACATTGAAGAACACCAAGACATATTACTCCATGCAGGAAAATTCACAAATAATCTTAAAATCTTGTTGGCTAACTTATAAATTGGTTCATATTCATTTAGGTAATATTTTCATTGCTACAGCCCTTGCTATGCCAGAAGGAGAAAATAATGCTTATTCTCATAAATTATTATATTATCTGTAAATATAATTCCTGTACTACCAGCAAGATCTAGAACAATACACTTTTTAATATTTTGAATGAGTATTTCAGTTTTAAAACAGCACAGATCTTGTAGATGTATTGTCTCACTTGTAAAAAAAAAAGTGTGTTTTATCAAAATCTATTACTAAAAGCTTTTCAGCTTCCATTCTTTGGATTAACAAGAGTTATAAGCTTCCCTATTTTTTTTTAACTTTTCCCAATCATGCTTCTTGCTGTATTTTTTAGGAGAAGAGCACTTTCTTGCTGGATACTCTCACATAGTTAATTGTACTCTTTTTTGTCCTGGTAATACTGTTTTTACCTGCCCTAGTTCAGAAAGTCTAAGCTGTATATGTTAGCCTGTTTGGATCAGAGACAGCAAATTAATTCACTTCACCAATAACTATATTGATACCTGTTTTCATATGAAATGTTATTTGGAATTAAAAAGATTAAAGATACACATGACCAGCAAATTAATATGGATGTCTAATGGGAAATCTCTTCTACCAAAGTGGTTGAGCAAGTCTTACTGCTCAGTAAAATTTAAACATGTGAGCATCTTGTGTGTTGGGGGTTGCCATTAGATTAGGAGCTTTGGACTGTATTTTGACTTTCAATTTATCTTCTGAACAAAGTATGAGGAACTAATGACAATGCTCCTTCCCGATATCATTAATAAGTACCTTCACTTGCCTTGTTCCTGGTTGCCTTAAATTTTCACCTATGGCTATGCATTGAGAACTGCACTGAATAATTACTGCACGATTAAAATGTAACTGAAAATCAGGATGTAAATCTGATTTTCAAAGAACTCTGAAACTAATGTTTGCATTCCTCACAGCATAATGCTGCATTTGTATCAAAGAAGCTACATATTTTTTTGCTTTTCAAAATTTTCCATGAGTTAGGCCTGGCTGAGAATGAATTAAAATTCTCTTTGCAGTATATTCACACTCTTACTAGATAGAGTGAAACCAACTTACATGTTTACATGCGGTAATTGCAAGTACATGCTGGTAACAGCATTGCTTCCAGTATTTAGCACACTCAGTAAACATGTTTTTAAAACCCCCAGGGATAATTTTGCACAATTCCAATTTCTTATTTTAGGACCAAAATCTAGCATTGGTGTTCAGTCAGTTAAATAACAAACCTCTGAAGGGATTCTACTTCTAGTACTTACAGACAAAGTTTAGTTGATAAGAAAGTTAAAAAATATTTGTCTCACAACGTTGTATGTAGATCCTCAAAAATGAATTCAGTTCTACTGATCTAGAGTTCAGCTATGCTTATGGAAGGAAAAAAAAAATCTTGCTTCCAAGCTCTCTACTCTGAAATAAAAATCAATTTTTGGCTCACACAAGCAGTACCTCAAAATCTATTGGCTGTAATCCCAGGAACATTAGAAATTGCTCTAAGCTTTCCTGAAGCAATCTTTGTCAAGTAAATGGTGTGCAAAACCATGCTTCAGTTGTGTGCATGCACGTGTGCATGTGTCTGTGTGTGAGTTTATGTCTTACTGAGTAGTAGTCATTAGGTTAATATGGGTAATTTAACAAACTATGTATAGAGGTTAAGAAAGTTAAAAAAACTGGACAATTACTACTAAATGAATTTCAGTTAAACAACAAATAGCTCCGATGACAAGGAGTTATTTTCTTTCTATTATATCAACTCAGGGCAATATTTAAGATCTCAAAAATCAACATAATACAATCAGAAAGTTTTTAAAATTATACAGTTCCTGTTTCCACTAAAATTTTTACAGGAAACAACCTGTTTGTTCTGATAGCTGGAGTACAATGGAATATGGAAACTGTTTTTATCTTGAATCTGAAAGAAAATCCTGAAAAAAAATCTCACTTGTATGTTGTTACATTGACTGTGGAAGATCAAATTTTGCTAATTCAGAGGCTAGATAGTACACAGATGAAACATATTTTATATATGTGTGTGTGTTGTGTATATGAATATAAATTCATATAACAATCAATAGATGATATTCTCCTTTTAAATAGAGAAACAGCAAGATGAGAACAGGGCTGAGTACATATTTCCTTCCAATCCCAAAATATTCAGGCAACAGAATATCTTTCCAACTCATTCAAATACTGATTCCTAAGTCCTATTCCTATGCATTATAAAGTTCTCTGCTTCAGCTAGGAATTATATAAAATATTCTCAACACATAACTGTCTTTTCAATCCTGCAAACCATCTTTGTTTACAGTTCTTGCCATTTGAGTGTCTGTTCCAATAGCTTCATTACCTCAGGTCTCTGAATACGCAGAATTTACCATTTAAGGTGAAGTAATGAGTTTAAGGACAAGTGAAAAATTTGGACAGCGAATCACAACTAGAATTACAATTTTTCTTCCAAGTTTTCTTGCCAAATAAGCTACAACTTAATTGTAGCAATAAAGTAATGAAGATGCTCGATAACTAAAAAAGGATTTTAGGACATTTTGATCGTTTCACTCCAGTTTCCAATATTACATATTTGGGGTGAGTTAGGGCCTATTATTTTTGAAAGGGTTCAGTTTTAAAGATAGTTACATACAATGTACACATGGTGTCTATAAAGTTAGTTTTGTACAGTTTGAATTTTTAATAACTTCACTTCTACGTAAGATATAAACTAGTGAAGCACCACACAGAGGAAATTTATTCATGATCTAAATAAAACATATACTGGGTAAAAGTATTAGGATAACAAATGGGATATGTGCTATAAGTAAAACACAACTGCAGAAGCTGTTCATATAATTTCAAAATTGTGTTGTGTTTTACATCCCAAAAAATGGTGGATATGCTGAAAAGTAACATTCCTATTAAGATATATGCTAACTCTTAAGTAAATTCCTTTGATGTTATATTTTGCATCTTTTCTCAGATCAGATGTCACTTAATGTGCTATTGAGGAAGAACTGAGGACCTTCTGGTTTTACATATGAATAGTGTTTATGACACAGTTAGATTAAAGCATTTGAGATGTTTAGGTACTGATACTGACATTCAGGAAAACACACTCTAAAGCTGCAAAGATGGAATCAGAGTGGGAACACAGAATGTATGAAGCATGAGTGCAATAAAGTTCTGGCTATAATGTGAGCTGCTAGACTGAGTTAGGATCATGAAATCTGGACGTTTGTCAATACAAATGTAATTGTGGATAGAAATATTGAATATTTCATATACACAATACTGATATATTCATATGGTTCCTTAGAATCTTTGATTTTGAGATTTGTTTAGACTCTTTAGTTTGTGGTATTGGACAACAATACAATATCCCTAGGTCTTTGTGTGTTGCATAACTCATTAGAATATAAATTGGTACATTATGCTGATGATATACTGGTAATGTATGCGGATGTCATTTTTGAAGCTCATTCCTTGGATAAGTTCTGGTATACCTAATTGACACATTTGGGCAAAAGGTGTGATACTTGTTAACCAGTCTCCCAGAATTTATGCCAAAGATTACTCTATTGACAGACTAAGTAATTATCATTTTATAAATCTTAAGTTACAGCACTATACATACCTTTTGGTTAGTACCAAATTCAGTTTATGCAAAGGAATATTCATACAAGACACTTTTAAATAATTAGATGGTTTAGACTTCAACATATAATATAATGTATCTTCTGTTATAGTAATAAGGTGGCCTAGAGATGGAGCTCTACCCTCATAATCAGGAGTTTGTGAGTTCGATCCTGAGGTGGTATTCAGCAGATTCTGAATACCAGTTCTGGAAAACCAGTAGCAGAAATTTTGAGTAGTTCGGAGAACCGGCAAATACCAGCTCTGACTGGAGATTTTACAGTATCCTTCCCCTGCCACGCCCACCAAGCCACGCCCACAGAACCGGTAGTAAAAAAAAATTGAATCCCACCACTGGTTTGATCCTAGGTAGAGGCAGATATTTCTCTCTGGGCACAATGAGAATATATCTGCGGAACAAAGCTCTTAAATGGCAACAGGAAGGGCATCTGGCCAGGAAACACTCAGCTCCATTCAGTTGCCCAGACTCCACCCCACAAGGAATTATGGGGTCGTTAAAAAAATATAATGATGATCTTCTGTCATTACTGTAGAGTCAAAATACAGTACTTTTTCTGGAAAATTGCTTTCTTTCCTTTCCTGTTACATTAATGCATATTCTGAGCTAATGTTTAATGCCTCATCAGATCGTGAAAATAAGAACATAGGAAAAATGGAATTAATAAGAATTATTGGGTTGGGGAGTTAAGAGGAAGATCGCACCTATACTTAGTTTTGCATGGGGACATCTATAGAGAAGCACGGCCATTTTTGATAAATTGATCAGAACAATCTCTAACATACTCTTATAGATAGTCCTTGTCTGACAATCAGTTGCTTAGCAACCATTCAAAGTTGTGATGGACCTCCCTAAGGGTTTCTATGACTGATTTGAAGCTCCAACAGTCATGTGGCTCCCCACAGTCATGTGGCTACACTTATGACCGTTTTCAGTGTGTCATGGTCACATGACTGTCAGTTTTAGAAGCCATAATTGAGACCAGATGCTCCCACGCTGCCACATTTTGAGCCTGGGAAAATGGGAGGGGGGAATTTCTTGGAGTGTATGTAGTTACAAATAACAACATTCTTTTTATAATTCAAGGTCATGTTATTTTGCACATAACTAAGGGGAAGTCTGAAGTTGGGATGGATGGTGATTGGGACATGTGATGTGAAGATGGATGCAGGGGATGTGTTTGAGTTTTTACTTATTGTAAGGAAGCCCAGAACTTTCAGATTCGGGATTCCCCAGATGTGCCAGTTTACTATCCAATTAAAACAGAACTTTTGAGAAGATTTCTGTCTCAGAGTTATTTGCTGGAGTGAAGGTTTTCTGGAATACTGACACTGTGCTTGATGACATTTTTGCTGAAATGCGTCATTTACTTCTGGATTTCAGCAAAATTGGCCCATAGTAAACCATTCCTTTGATTGATGACCACAGGATTCAGTGAATGACCATGGTATTCTCTTAACAACCGCCATAAAAAATGTTATAAAATCGCATCAGTCACATATGTGATTCATTTTACAACCATCGACTTACAACTGTGATGGATGGAGTCCATTGCAATCATAGGACTACCTGTAGAACATTTCTTCTTAGTAAACAAACAGTATATGAATAATTATTTGAGAAGTTATCAATTGAAATGAAACCTCAAAGAACTATTTTTGTATCATATGTGCAAAGTTCCTCTTTTCTTTCTGCTAGTTTTTACTTGAAATAAATATTTATTAAGCAAATAATAAATACAAAGAAGGTTCTTAAATTATTGCTATGTTCAGAGCTTCAGAATGACCCCACCACATTATTCACAGATGGTAGCTACTGAAAGGGGAAAGACAATATTCCTCTAAGCAATTCTGCCTTGAGTATGCTATTTCATCTCTCATTTAAAGCTATATAAAAGATAATAACAAACCCATCTGTGAAACACAGAGATCTGTATTACTCAGTATGAAGTAGTTTACGTTTCTGTTTCATGAAACTGGAGACACATAGAGACAATTAAACACTTGGATTTAACTGTATTCCTACTCTTTAATGCAGTGTTTCTCAATCTTGGTAACTTGAAATATGTGGACTTCAACTTCCAGAATTCTATGCTGGCTGGGGAATTCTGGGAATTGAAGTCCACATATGCTCCAATGCAGGGGTGTCAAACTCGCAGCCCGCAGGCTGGATGCATCACACACTGGCAATGTCCATTCCCATTTTAGCAAAGGAGGAAAAAGTCACGATACATCTCTACCTGACTCTGTGGTTTCTTCCCCAAACCCCAAAAACTTTAACCTTAGACTGTCTATTATTGACCTCACCCCTTTCCTAAGAAGTCTGTAGAGGGCATACATAAGCGCACCAATGTGCCTACCGTCCCTGTCCTATTGTTTCTTTTTATTTTTCTCATATGTATCCATTTCATGTATTCATAACGACCGAATGTATATATTTATACCTATTATTTTGTAAGCGATTACAAATCAAATCAAATAAATAAATAAATAAGTCATGTGACAACAATGTGATGCCACAAGTTTGACTTCCCTGCTCTAATGCCAAAAGGAAATTCACCCATTCATGCTTTTTAAATATTGAAATAAAAACAATTTTAGGCACGTTTAATTTGAAGCTTCTAGTGAAATGTTTGAAATTAAGCATTTTAAATCAGCTCTCAAAGAATGAATACATACATCAGATTGCAAATGCACTTTTATTGTTTCCTAGACATGTAAATACCATATAGCATTTCGCAATAACAGTAATAGCTCTTAGACTTATATACTGCTTTACAGTGCTTTACAGCCTTCTCTAAGTGGTTTACCGAGTCAGCATATTGCCCCTAACAATCTGAGTCCTCATTTTACCCACCTCAGAAGGATGGATGGCTGAGTCAACTTTGAGCCTGGTGAGATCTGAACTGCCAAATTGCAGGCAGGCAGCAGAAGTAGCTTGCAGTACTGCACTCTAACCACTGCACCACCATGGCTCATTGTACTGTATGTTGTACTATAACGTTGAGTAAAAATATTTAAGAAACATAGTTATATATTAATTTTGCTATTCATATTGAAGTTTCTTTAAGAAACCAAATAATCTATGGATATATAAAATTAATAATATAAATTTCACTACTTAAAACTGTATTCCTTAGCATCCATTCTCCAAATGATGCACAGTACATTTTATCCTTACCCATAAATGTATATATTTTACAATCTATTGTAAATTATTTTCAACTGATTTGTTCTCACGAACTATAAAAAAATTGAAGGAATTCTTCCATTATCATTCCCATCATGACAATGATCATTTCAGTGGCATGAATAGAAAGAAGAATGTGATTATATGTCTCCCATCTGGTTTCTAAATGCAGGGCAGATATTTGAAAATCAATTTTAAAGGCATGATAAACCTTAATGCTCTTCTTCCTTGCAGTAATTATTGGTTCAGTAATGATGGTCCTAAAGCTCCAATATTGCTTGGCAATAAATGTCTTAGTTCCTCAGGGAATCATTTTTTAAAATATCTCATAATCTGAATGTGCTGTAAATGTTAATAATACTAGATATCCCATGTTCCATAGCATCATTCTGAAGCATCATTCTGAAACATCATGAAATGTTTCAGAAACATTTCCTCACCTAAATAGAGAAATAGAACAAGGGGGGGGGGNAATAGAGAAATAGAACAGGGGGGGGGGGGAATCAGCGGGAGCAGGTATGTGTTTTGACATCCAGACAGCTTTCTCACTGAATCTTCTTGTGGGAATCTGGGGGAGCACCTTTCCACCCCTCCCACAGTAAGTGGCTGCTGCTGAGTGGGGAAGAGGGTGAGGGATTGCAAGACTGGCTGGGAAACTGTCGTGAAATATTGAAAACGAGGGTCTCATAACTGCAGGGGCAAACCAGCAGTAGAGCAGCAGCTAATAGCTACAACTTCCCCAATTTTCATTCCCTCAGGAGTCATAGGTTCTGGATTTTGGACATTGTATAAGTTAGCCCATTAGATACCTTGAATCAAAAATGGTTGCCTTAATTAAAGATCATGAATCTCTCTCTCTCACTCTCTCTCTGTATTTCAAAATCAATATTTTTATAAGGCTGCACAAAAATCTACTAAACCTTATTTTGCCTGGTTGCATTTGCTTCAGTTTTTATTTTACATTAGAGGTTATTTTAATTAATAATGGTTTTCTGAGGACAGTCCCACACAATAAGTGCAACCAAGTCATATATCTTCCAATATCTTAAGTTGATGTAGTTGACTTTGTGCAGTAAGCTACAGTGACATATGTATTTTGCAGAGGGAATTGGGATTTTGCTCTCATTGATATTGTACAGGGCAAGCTGAAGGAAAGGATGATGGTTCTTGAGCATGGCAGCCTCTTTCTCTGGCAAAGACTATACACATGGAGTACAAAACCTATCATGGAATCACCTTAGAAACAAATAAGAAACATCAGTATACACAAGAAAACACGATGTTTTTAGGAAGTTTATTTACCACAAGAACTGCCATCTCCTAGTCCTTCCTTATTTTACATGACAATTTATGAGTATTTAAGTTCAGGAGCCCATCTTTCAGGTTAATTTATTGAATGTAGGATTTAATTTTGTATCAATCTCCAAGGCACTGTTGTTAATAGCAACAAATGCAAGAGGAAAATAATCTACTGTATTCTTGCTGAAGAAAAGAAAGTGAAGGTAGGGTCAGTTTTTTCTTTCTTTCTTTCTGGCTCAGTTATATTAAACTTATGTTGCCTAGAGATATAGACACAGAAACAGAAATAAATCTATATTCTCATTATCTACCTGGAAGCTATGTTCATTAAGTCGCACAAAATTTGTACTTATCAATGCTGCAATTCAGAATCATTGAATTATTTTGTGACATCTTCACGAAAAGGAATTATAGACTAATGAGTCCATGTGAAACATATTTTGTATCATAATTATTTGCAGTCCTACTTCCTGCATCCTTATCCTACAGAAACATTCAAGTCTGCTTAACAATATATAGTTTTCTTTAAACACACTCCAAAATTTATTCAGGTTAATAACCATTTATTTTAAAAGCTGATGACCCTTTTGCAACCTTTTCTTCTTTTTCTTTTTGAACATACGGTTTTTCAATGACTGCAGGCTGCCATTAAGGTCATTCACAAATAAGGTCATTCACCACTGAATCTCATTATACTCAATAGAATTTACTTTTAAGATTTACAGTATTATAGCCTAAAGCTTCTGATATTGCGTGAACAATGTCTGCTCTTAATGTTGTAGATGATTGAACAATATCTAAGGAATCAAAATATTGTTTTTTTAAAAAAACTAATAAAGAACTGTTTAATATCTTAAATAACCTTTAATAACATTATTATTAAACTACAAAAAGACGATATCTAGTGTAAGCACTTCTCTTTATACAAGAAACATTAGGGGATATTCTCTCACTCTTTCTCTCTCTTTTGCAAATATACTGCTTTTCATTTTGGATTGAAGGCACTAGCTTTCAACACTCAATTATTCTTGGACTATGTCCCAGAATACCTGGTGAGTCATGGAAATACTTTCAGCAACCACAGAGGCATAGCAAAATCATATGCTGGCCTATGACTGTAATAAGAATTGGATCACCAGAGTAACGGAATAGCTTGGCACCTTTTATACAAATGACATAAACAAAGATTTTTAACAAGGATTTAACAGAAAATCTTTTAACAAGATTTGCCCTCGGTAATAATATCATATCCAAGAGCCAATGTACAAAAGCCAATTTAGCCTTTCTAAATGCTGCGTTTTCCATGTTCAATTGTTTTAGCAAACCATATAGAATTATAGACATTAACCATTAAAATAATTCTAGTATTTTAGTTTCTACAAACACCCAATTCAAGTTAGCATAAGCCTACTACACTCCCTATGTTTATTTTTGTATTTTACATAGTTTTTTATGTAGCTTTGTATGTAAGAATGTGCACCTACTTTACCAGCACTTAAAAACAAATGCAGCAATACATTTACTTATCATTAAATGGTAATTAGCTATATAGAAGTTGTGAAAGGAAATTCAAGCATTAATGAAGCAGTTTTTTAGAGCTGTGCTTTATAGTCAAAGCCACACAAACACACATGTGGAGGAGCATTTGTGCTGTGCTGTGTTTTAACATATACCGTGTAGACTTCAACTCCCAGAATTCCCCAGCATATATGATGCAGCTAGCATATATGATGTTCACTGATATTATATCAATCAGCAACTGTATCTTTTTCTGGCTTCCAAAATTTTAGCACAAAGCCTGAGAAAGTTCTTTAAAAAAAAGTGTTAGACAGGGGTCAAATGTGTGTCCTTACCTGCCCCCGAATACTTTTTTAAAAAAAATCTTAGAATATGAAACACTGCAAGCTCTAATAATTCCCCTCCTTGACTAAATCATCTTCATTCATTTTATATCCCTTTCTAAACAGGTAAGTTTCCTACTTTGGAGATACTTTGGATACTTAAATAAGATCTAACCCTAAAATATGGTGGTGACAGACGGAACTGAAGAGACAATGCCCATCAGGTGTGACTGAGAGTCTAGGCTAGGGGTGTCAAAGTCAAGGCTCGGCAGCCGGATCCAGCCCTCAGAGTGCCTAGATCTGCCCTGTGCATCTGCCCTGAAAACAGCGAAAGACTAGCCCGTGGTGCCTCTGCCAGTGAAAAAGGAGCTGGAGAGGGCTGTGTGCAGCCCTCCCGAGCTCTCTTTTCACTGGCAGAAGGTTGCAGGAGGCCGTTGCAGCCAAACGCAGAGCTCGGGAGCCCATTTTTGCTAGCAGAGCACTTGGGCCACAACAGGGGCCCCCTATACAAGTGACATCGAGCTGGCCATGACCCCCTGGCCATGCCCCCCCAAGGTCAAACACAACCCTGATATGCAGCCCTCAGTAAAATCTGAGTTTGACACCCTTGGTTTAGGACTGTGATGGTGAACCTACGGCACACAACTTGCCACCACCAACTTGCCATGGCTAACTCACTCTGGCCAACTCACTGCAGGATAACTCTCTGTGGGATAAAGAGTTAAATTAATATCAAAGCAATGTTGTAATAGAATCATTAAAGAAAGAATGCAAAAGGAACAACCAAATGAAGCGTGAATGACAAAAATTAGAGTTATCCTGTTCCAATGATGGAATCCATCTGTTTTATTCCAATTTCAGACAATAGCTATTCCAGTTGTCATTATACAATCTTTAGTAGGCAGACTGACAAATTTTATGGAAGCAATATACCAACAAGAGACTCTGGGTGGTGTACAAAGGAGCTAAAAAAGTGAGTACATACATTAAGAAGTATTTAAAAAATAAACTAAAACAAAGAATAAAAGACAAAGTGATGTTATGAACCATTCTTAGATGCATGTCTAGAAATATTAATAATTATAATATGGCAGGTGCTTTTACGTGAGTACTGAATGAGACAATGTAATAAAATTCAATGTATCTCTTGTGTATTATGTACATCGTTACATTATTATGCACAGTGTTAATTTGCTTCAGGAACATCCTTATGTAACATTAGAGTCTCTGAGTCTGAAGAGTGTTCCTCTTGGGTGATATTAACATGAATTGCATTTAGTTGTTGGAATGGCGGAATAAAAAACAGGAATTATCTTGTATTTGGCACACTCAATACATTCTGTCAGATATAAGCCATCAATGTATTTTTGTAAGTCACATTTAAATCGTTTAAAATAGATCGGCCTTAAAAAGTTTAAAAAAAAAAACTTTATTGATTACAAAACCAAAATATCAAACAAACACAACAAACAGAAGAAGAAAAGAAATAGAAAAAAAGAAAATGATTTAAAAACTAACAATTCTACTATCGACAGTCTATGGTTCCTTGTTTGTTATCAATATTGGTGATACATTTACAAATACATCTTATTGTGAATATATAATTATGATTTACATTTTACGCTATTTACTAATATATTTTCTATTTTTGTTCTATCCAGTCATACCAGCATTCCCAGCTTCTATAATATTCTGATGTTTCTTTTTCCTTAAGTGCTAAGGTTAACTTGTCCATCTCTGCACAGGCTGTTATTTTCTGGTTAATCTTATCTCCTCTGTTGGAATATTTAAAAGCTCTTTAATGAGAATTAATACTGTTGTGTGAACCATTTGGATGTTTCATCAACATGGAATCAATGGTACACTCAGATAACTGATGATAACAGCACATTATACCATTTATCATTTATGAATGTTCCTCCACAATTTTCTCTAATGCTTTGGTTTCTTTTTTCTTTTTTTGGGCATATTAGTTATGAAGGAGAAGAGAAAATTTCTCGTACATTATCTTTTGACTGATAATGGTGGAAAAGTTCTACCTGAAGCAACCTAAAATAAATCTGAAAAAAAAATCTGATTATACAGATTTTATATACTGATTAAATCATTTAAAGATGCTTTACATTATACCAGGCGCAATAGTTAGATTCACATGAGAAAAAATACACTTTTATATCGAATTAGCTAAGTTCAAGCACACATAAATGTCGAATTACCTCACTGTTATTAACAGTAATTATATTGGACAATATAATTACTTTTGGTCTTGTATTTTATACTCTCAATTTTATAACTCACTTTCTCTTAAAAAGATATACCAAAATGTTTTATTTATTTGTTTACTTATTCAATTTCTATAGCCACCCAATTCAACCAAAAGATTCTGGGTGGCTTACAATTCTAAAATTATACAACAATTTTAAAAAATTTAAAAAGTAGAAACATCAA
Source organism: Laticauda laticaudata (assembly GCA_004320025.1). Taxonomy (NCBI): domain Eukaryota; kingdom Metazoa; phylum Chordata; class Lepidosauria; order Squamata; family Elapidae; genus Laticauda; species Laticauda laticaudata. The sequence continues at coordinate 34,905 of BHFT01024246.1, read as the reverse complement.
TAAGATTAATATAAACTGTAGATGAGAAATTAATCAACAGTAGCAGTCAAGAAATACAGTAATAAAAGCAAAGAGTTTATATTTTGTAGATAAATGCATGCTTTGCAGTATATATAAATATATACATACATACATACATACATACATTACATACATACATAACCATATATATGTGCTGTTCAGCTTCCTTCGGGTATGTATCCCACGTCATTGTAGTGCTTTTAAAGTTGTAGCAACGTTTCAGCAGAATCTCATCTGCCATCATCAGGCTTCTGTATAGAGTTGTATACAATGATGTGGGATAATACCCGAAGGAAGCTGAACAGCACACATGTAAGTACCGCAAAACTTAAAAAAACAAATATATATATATATATATATTATAATATATATATATATATATATATATATATATATATATATATTATATATACACACACACACACACACATACATACATACACACACATACATATAAACACAACACGTTGATATGGAAACAGATGACTCAATGCCTATATAAATGTACTCATGAAAATCTGACCATAATGCTAAATATACATACATCAAAAGCATATATTTCATTGAGGAAAGTAAATGTTTTAAAGACTTTAACATGTAATGACAAAGTGACACAATAATCATATTTAAGAAGTGGAGAAATTTTAGCAGTGAATGTTAACTCACTGTAAAAATAGAAGTATGTGGCAAGGAACCTGTTACATCATGGACTGTGTAGAAATATAGACAAAATAACAGTGCTCCAAAGCTTGTGCATTATTTTGTTTATCAGCAATGAACTGAACTTCTGCATTTTACTTATAATAAGAACATGCAAATTAAACATTTTGACTTATTTAAGGTTTGACACTTGCATAGAACCTTATTATTTGAGTTCTCTTTTCTTACAATTCTTTCAACATTTAAACCAGGTACTGGATTTCCAGGAATTTATTTTTGTTTTTAAGTCTCTGACCTATATACACATGTCATATATCCTTTTATATAAACAAATCTACTTGTTTACTTGGGTGCTACCCATTTTTTTTCTAGTTTTGGGCTAAAGGTAAAACCAGCAGGAGAAGTTCATAGCGCTGTGTATTTCCCATTCATTATTTAGGAATAGTACTTATGGACAAAATAGTACTGCTAGTCTTTTAGTCTTAACAAAGATTTGATTCAAAAAATACTTTTTAAAAAAAGTTTATTTAATCCACTTTCAGAATCAATTGAAAGGGACACCACGGTGGACATTTTCCTATTGCTGTATGTTGGGGCTGTCAAACTCGTGGCCGACGGGCTGGATGCATCACATGCTGGCCACGCCCATGCCCAGTTTAGCCAAGGGGGGAAAAGTCACTGCTGTGACAATGCAAGTTTAACACCCCTGCTCTTTGTGAATAACTGCACTGNCACTGCTGTGACAATGCAAGTTTAACACCCCTGCTCTTTGTGAATAACTGCACTGAATTTATATAGAGGTGACCTACAATCATTTCCTCATAATTTATAAAATTTCTCTGAAAGATGGCATTGAATTATATTTCCCCCCACTTAAATAAATAAATAAAGTCAACTTTCAGTACCTCGTTCAAGTCTTTCCACCTATTACTCAGAATTACTGTTCATTGTTTCCATCATATATAAGCATTAATTTACCGCAATACCAACAAGAACCAACACCTAACCACCTGGGATAATTTTGAACAATCAATGGTAAAACCTGGCTAATATTTGGATGTGACGCCACTAAGAAATTCCAGATTCCTGTAGGCTAGAGCTGCAATTTAAAATATAGCCTGGAGCAAAGCAGCAGCAATCATTTCTGTTTCATTGCCAAAACAAACAACATGGCCATGTGTCAGTAGCTAAGAATCAGAACAATTTCATGAATAGGCAAAAGCGTAGATCAACTATGTCACAAGAATCTCACCTAACTGGCTGCATTCCCTTGGGAACCAGTAGATAAGGCTTCCCTGGTTTACAAAATTTCATCCTCTGGAGATACTCCATACTGGGATGTCTTAACTCAGTGATGGCTCACCTTTTCCATGTTGCGTGCCAAAAGTGTGTGTGCGCGCAATTACGTGCCTGCACCCATGATGCAATGCATGTGCAACTTTCCCCACCCACCCTGCACATGCACGCATGACCCTCCTGCACTGCATGCAGCTGCGCATGCACGTACATCTCTCACGCACATGTCTCCCCCGCACATGCGTGGCAGATACCCGACAATCAGCTGGCTGGCGGGGGTGCGCGTGTATGCACAGGAGGTTCTTTCAGGCGACCTCTCACGTGCTGGAAGAAGTGGCTCTGCGTGCCACTTCGGGCACACATGCCATAGATTCGCCATCACGGTCTTAACTCATCCCTCTCCTTTAGCCAGTGATTTCACAACATTGCAACATTTAAAGCACGTGTGATGAAATTTGGCTTTGCAGAATCATTGTCTCTATTGTTCTTTTTCATTTCTCTAACCCCTTATCATCAACAGAAAACCCTCTTCAGTGTTATACTTGGGCCCCCAAAACATTAATCTGGGTAGAAAGTCAGTTCACTAGATAGATATTGGAAAATTCAAATATTTTTACCTAAAGTTGACTCAAGAGGACAATGGAAAATGTATGGAATGGAAGAGTATTCCAGACATTGACTACTCTGTTGCTGAAGTCCTATTTCCTGCAATAAAGTTTGGTGTGGTTAACCTTGAGTTTGTATCTATTGTGTGCTCTTGTGTTGTTATGATTGAAGCTGAAGTATTCATTGACAGGTAGGACATTGCAATGTATGATCCGATATACTATACATAGATCGGATCGAAGGCGGCGTAGTTCTACGTATTCTAGATCTAGAATTTCGAATCTGGTGGCATAAGGTATTCTGCAATGAGTAGAGGAGGGTCAAACTCAATTTCATTGAGGGCTGCATCAGGGTTGTGCTTGACCTCCAGGGGGAGGGGTCAGTGTGGGCATAGCCAGCACGATGTCACTTGTGTTGGAGGTTCCTGTGATGGCCCAAGCACTCTGCCCCCCCCAAAAAAAGAAAGAAACTTGGGAGAGCAGTGCTCCGTTTTTGCTGGCAGAAACTGTTTCCAGAGCAACCCCATAGGCCAAATTTAAGTACCCTGTGGGCCAGGTCCATCCCCAAGGCCTTGAGTTTGACATCCCTGTCTTTGAGTAGGATATCCAGCTTTGGCAACTTTAACACTTGTGGACTTCAGTTCCCAGAATTTCCAAGCCAGCATGGGAATTGAAGTCCACAAGTTACCAAGGTCGGATACTCCCTACTCTAAAGTTTTTCCCCCAAAGATGTGACTTCTGATATTCCAAAAATACAATCCTTTCTATTCAAACAGCATTGCAGATGACTTGAAGGTTGTGTTAACTTTTGGTGTGATAGTAGACTATACCAGCATTCCAAAAGGCAACATTCAAAGACATCTGCCAAGGTTAGCTGAAGTCAATAGGGGTGATGTGATTTGTGCAACAATGTCATGATACACCTGATGTCATTTTGTGGTTTATAGCAAATGGCATGGGTGAGCTTCCTTCTCTAATTCACTGAAAAATAAAAATGTACATGCAACTCATGCAATCCATAATTATATCCTGAGTCTAAAAAATAGATTATTTTTTACATAGATTCTTTCTCTTCCACATGTTTTCCAGGATAAACCCAATCCAAAAAATAGCTGGTTTATGCTGCTCTATATCACATTTGTAGTGGTTAGTTAACTTTCACTAATGAGCTGCTAACATCTGTGCATGGAAAGAGAAGATGTCCTTGCTGCATATCCTATTCTCCCTAAAGAAGGTTTTTACTTCATTAACAACCAAGAATTATTGTTATGTTTCCCTTGGATTACAGTCAAATGAAGTGTACTTTTTTTCCCCCTCTGTTCAGTTATGTCTGGTGTTCAGATACTGCCTGGAACAAATCCCTGAAGTTTTGTTGGCAAGGTTTCTCAAAAGTGGTCTGCCATTACTTCTTTCCAAGGGCTGAGAGAAAGGGACTGGCCAAAGGTCATTCAGCTGGCTCTGTGCCTAAGATGGGGACTAGAGCATCAGTTTTCCAGTTTCTAGTTGATGCCTTCATCATTTCACCAAACTGGCTGTTGAAGTTATTAAGTTTTCTATAAATTTATATAATCTATAAATTACAGCAAAAATCAAAGTTTTCTTTCTTCATGTAAACCTATTTATGACATAAAAGCCAGAGAGGTAGGCTTACAAAATGTGAAAGAGCTGTAGTTCATTGACATAGGATTGTTATAAATTCACACTTCATACAACTTTTTCAATATGCAGCAGATTAGTTACTTGATCAAACAAGATTCAAATAAGTAAACAAGGAAGACAAGTTGCTAGTAAACAAAAATATAAATAGGGATGCTTTGGGCCATATTTTTCCATAAACACAAGAAAGGAATTTAAGAAAACTTTCCTCTGTGGAACTATAAATAAAACTACCACAAGCCTGTCCTTTAAAGGATAAAAGTAAAAATCTTTACCGTTAAACATAGGCAAGTTAGGTTAGACAATAATGAACAAGATTTTGCCAAAGACTCTCTCATGACTTCCCATGATTAGAAAAACTAGTATCTAAAACAAACAAATAAAAAACAAGAATGGGTGGCAAATAAATTCAATAAATAAATTAAATGAATGAATGAAAGAATAATGAATGAATAACATAATTGTCCTTCTGTCCTCTCCATTTTTTAATTCACTTGTTCAAAGAGATGCAATGTTGCTATTAAGACTTCCATTCTTTTTATTAAACACAAAACAGAATCAGCATCAGATTAGGGATGAAACACAAACAAAATATCCCAGTTTATTCAAAGATATTCAGAAATACTGCACAGTACACTTCTATGCCCAAAAAAGGAAATGTATAAAGAGCCACAAGTTTCACCACAGAGGTTTAATAGTTAGATACTGAAGAAATAATGAATATCATACTCATTGCAATAACAATCCCCTTATTCAGAAATGTTCTTCTGAATGAATTTTAAAACAGAAAACCCATGTTACTTCTGAATTCACACATAATCTGTTGTTAAAGTAATGGTTGGATTAATAAATGAAAGCTACAGCAAGTGAAAGGTGAACAGTAAGCTGCTTATTCAATAATAAATTTGCCAGAGAAGACTGAACAAAATACTTCAAGTTATATGTAAAACAGGAGATCCTACAATGTAATTTACATAGTCAGTCTTCACCTTATTTCAACTTATGCTTTACACATGCTGGCAATATATGTAGGGAAAATGTCCTTAATTTTTGTTTAAAACCAGACTGCAATGCTGCTTCAGCTTTAACTCATAGCCTTCCTTTTCAACACACTGCCCCCCAAAAAACACTGCTAATATTATTTTGGACAGCAATGAAATATCACCACAAGAAAAAACAAGCTTGAGAGACAAGTCTGCAGGTAACTGACCACCGTAAAACTTAACTGAAAGCCAGACAGCTCCAGCATTGCTACATGTCAACCCCAAGCTACATATTTTCACTACTATTGCCACAATATATGAGTACAAAATGAACACAGAAGTGGGAAAATTTTCCAATACAGGCTTCAGTTAGTAATTATTGAAAAACTAAAGTGTTCAAACATCTCGTACAATCTGCTATCTGCTCTAAATAATAGGTTATTTTAGACATACTCTTTCTCTCTCACCCACATGCTCATCGGGATAAACTCAACCTTAAAATAGCTGAGGTATGTATGTTATTGCTCTTCAAGACATAATGCCAACTGTTTAGTCAGGTTTCACTAATGAGCTGCTCACGTCTTTCATGCATGGAAGATGCCCTTGCTATAATTGGTAAAGATCAAACTGCTATTTTCCAAATAGATGGAAAGTAGCACAATTAACATGGTTGAAAAACTGAGCAACCGATGATAGCTGAGGTGCATTTCCAACTATGCAAATACCCCAAATAATCAATAATGTACACCTAAAATCAGAACCTACTTGGAAATCAAAGCATAAAATGCTAACTACCCTATAGATATTTAAAAAACAAAAACAAAAACAAACCCAAGACAAAGAAAACCAAACATAAAAATATTGAGAAGCTGTGGTGGTGTGAGGGTTAGAATACAATATTGCAGTCTGACTCTGCTCACTGCCAGGAGTTCAATTCCTTCGGTCCTGACTGGCTCAAGGTTGACTTATCCTTCCATCATCCTGAACTTGGTAAAATAAGCACCCAGACTGTTGGGGGCAAGATGCTTACTCTGTAAACTGCTTAGAGAGGACTGTAACAAACTGAGAAACAGTATATAACAGTATATAAGTGCTATTGTTATCACTCCAAACCAGTGGTGGAATTCAAAATAATTTAACCACCAGTTCGTCCAGGGTCAGATTGGCTGTCATGGGAGGCATGGCCCATCCCCATCCTCCAGCTCCACCGTACATGGAGGACTAGCCTCCCACGATAACCAACCTGACCTTGGGTGAATAAGTTGTTAAATCCTTCAAAGTGTATCCTGGGCGCTGGATTGTAATGGACAAATGGGACACGGAGCAGCCAGCATGAGGGAAGGAGGAGCAGGGATAAAAAAGACAGAAAATGGCCTTCTCCTTACCTCACAAAGGCTGCTCTGTTGCCTATTTCTCCATTGCAGCACAACTCACTGGATACACTTTGATGGGGAGGGGGGAGGATTAACAACCAGTTTGTCTAAACCAGTGTGAATCGGCTGAATCCCACCACTGCCCCAACCCCAATTGAGGCTGGGTTGAAGGGAGTTGAGTTTAGCAATAGGGTGCCCTAATTTGTCTCTCCTCTGGCCTTTATAAACCCTATTTGTTATTGTTATTGAAACTATAATTAAGAACAAACCTAAAATGAACTAGAATGGATAGACTCTGCTCCCTATATGCTGCAGAATGCAACATCTTCCAGAAAAGATTCAAAGAGAGTATAGAAACTAAAAATAAACTAGAATTCTTTACATCAGTTGCTATTGAAGGAAGGAAAATCCCTTTAAACAAAGAATGATTGGAACACATTATGATCTATTGTCCCCTTAACACAGGAGCACACCAGGAGTTATAATGTCCACTTTTGATTAAATATCCTGGTCATTCTGATTTATTTTGTCTTAAAATGCTTTTTATCAGATCAATCTGACATCACTTCTCTGTCCACAGTCAAGTACTACTCAGTAATCTCCATTTTACACTGTAGGAGAGATTCAAAGTCCTCTTAGTATTTTTTTTTTTAAATAGAGTATATATAAAATATGTACACTTTTCTATTCTCTTGTATTTTATTTTAACTAACTGCAATTTCTGTATTCTACAGGCTGGTCTATGACCAAATAAAGATTTGATGATGATGAATTCTTCACAAATGTAAAAGTAACATTAAAATCATCAGGAACAAGTGAAGAACATATCTACCTCACGCAACCCAATGCAAACCAAGACATTATTTCAGTATGCAAAGGGCAATAAAGGAGTGAAAGGTGATGAAACCATTGTAATTTCACTAGCAAGTTTAACTAATTAGCTAAATGGTTGATTTAACTAACTAGTTAAATGGTTGTCAGTCATACATAAATCACGTCTTTCAACACTTTGACTTAAAGAGTAAAAAAACCTATACAAGTCCTCAATTAATGACCGATTGTTTAATGATCATTCAAAATTATGATGAACTTTTAAAAAATTACTTTTGGCCTATTCTCGAAGTTACAAGTGCCAACCCATCCCATGACCAGGCTCTTGGCTTGCATTTATGACTCATTACCAGTGATGGGATTCAAATAATTTAACAACCGGTTCATCCATGATCAGGTTGGCCATTGTGGGAGTCGCGAGGTGGGGCTGGGAGTGGTGATTCAGCCAGTTTGTTGAACTGCACACAAACTTAACTACTGCTTTGGGTGAATTGGTGCAAACCAGCTGAATCCCACCACTGCTCATTACACCATTTTATGGTCACATGATTGCAATTTACAATGTGTTTTTTATAGTTCTGCTGAAATTACAGTCCCAATTGTGGTTGTACGTTGAAACCACTTGTATGCATTTATTTCTGCCATTTTAGGAATGTATTAGTTTAGTTTTCTAGGAAAGAAATTTTGAAAATACTGTCTTTCCCTGTTCTGGTTGAAACTGGCTGATAACAGCACATGAAAATCAGTACATGTTCATTCTTTAGTTCAATGCCTTGAGCCCTAATTGCAGGCAGAGCTGGCTATTTAATTTGGATATCCACTTCTCTTTTTTCTAAGTATATTACAGTACAGCCAGCAAGGAGCATACCAATCAAACACTGAAGTAGCCCAATGCAGATAACAGTTGAGAAAGATTTTGCAAACTACATCTTAAAATGTTTATTCTTCTTATTAAAAAGGAGAACTAGTAATGAACTTGTTCAAAGGGCCTTGAGAAATGTTTAATAAGAGAACAAAGACTTGTGATATAACTGTATCTCTGAAAAAGATTACAATTTGTTTTCCACAAACACATTCAATATATTTAATAACTTGTTCTTTGAAATATACGTAGGGATAATCACTGGCCCAGCAAGCCTCTTTTGCTTTCTCTGAGATATGTCATATTTAGCACTATGATTTGCGAGAGAAATTCATACTAATAATAATTAGAAATAGGTAGGTATCCTTTTATCAAAACATTAGGCCTTTGACTAATGAATCTGTTACTTCTAGTTTAAAAAAATGTGTTGTGCTATCAGGCTATGTACGCCCACTTTCAGTTCTTTCTGAATAAATCATAAACCCTACAGTCACCACTAAATTGAATCTCTGAAGTTGCTTTTATCAAACAGGATGATCTTTTTGATATCAACGCCAAAAAAGCTCTGCATGAGTCCAAGGGAATATACCCCCTGGAAACTTGAGCATCAAATTAAGCTTCAATACATCATTAAAGGCATGCATAAATAACAAATGATCTTTTCCTAATATTTAAGAAGTATTACAGTTTAAACCAGAACGATTTAAACAAAAATAGCCTGTTCAGATCTGGAAATGTCATGTAAGATTTAGGATTAGTAACTCTAAATGAAATGAATGTAACTGCTTCTTAAATGCATTTTGGTGTCACATTTGGTTTTAATTTTGATTCTACATTTTATTGTAAAACATAAGGAGAATGAATAATTAAATTATCAAAGTCATTCCAGTGGTGCAAAATGAAATAATTTCCAATATTTCATTTTCTCATTGCCCCTTCCCCATATTCACTACCTTAAAAAAAAAACTTCCCTAAACTTTTTTAAAAAATTATCCTTTCAAAATGACACAGCTCAACTTTCTGGTTCAAAATTTCAATTCTTTCTCTTGTCCATTATTTAGTTGTTTGTGCATGTACACACACACACACACACACACACACACACACACAAATGCTTATACATATACACAAATATACACCACATATAACGGAACTACCTGGGAGGGCTTGAAGTTGAAGATGCTGCTTTGTTTGTTCCTTCCTAGTTGAAATTTCCAAATTGGTGGTAGGACAGGTAAAAAAAATCAAGATCTTTGGTGCCCTTAGATTCAGCTATGTCCCTCATTTTATTTTACATCTACATGAAGCAGCAGCTTGAAGAGATAATCTCTTGGCACAAAGTGAGATATTATCACTATAACTGGAAACTTCTGCATTACTGCACCCTGGGCTAAGCATGAGATGCAGTGGAAGTGTTTGGAGGCTGTGAGGGACCGGATTGGAAGATAAGAGGCTAAAGATTAATCTTAGAAGGATTGCTATTGACCTAGAGTTCTCTGATTCTAGGATAATTTCCATCATTGGCTCTAGATGCTACTGCATTTACTCTGAAACAGAACACTAAGATAAACACTGAGTCAGAAGTAAGTCCAAAAGCAGCAAACTAGGGTTTAATTAAATGGTTTGTATTTTTTTAAATAAATGCTTTACAATTAAAGTATAAAAACATGTTTTATATCTTTGTCCTGTTAACGGTATGTTTTAGAGAGCAGGAAAAGGGAAGAAAATTAAAAGTAGATGAGTTATTTTTTAAAAAAAAACTATGTATAGTCTACTGCAAATATTTTTTTTATCCTGAACATGAATACATCCTTTTCAGCAATACCCACAAGATAAACTTGTGTTTAACTTCAGAAACCATCAAAAATGCTATACCAAATTCTGCATTTATAAGTACTGTATATGAACACTGCATTCCTTACATGAATACAGCCTGTATAAACTTTATAAGCAAGAGTATAAAGAAACATAAAATTACTATTTCTGTACTCAATCTATATCTACTGTTGAAAGTTCACCAGACTTATAGATAAAGAACATCAAATGGCAGAAACATTATTTAAAATCCATTGCACACAGAACAAATTCATATGGAACACACCTCAGTTAGTCACTGGCGCACTAAAATACTATTAATGGATTGTGTCCAGAACAGAATAGACCCACTGATAACTCTTCAAACTAACATTGACTTCAGTGGGGCTGTCTTAAGCAAACTAATGAATTTTAAAAGACCTAATTAAAGAGTTGTATTTTTCAGATCATCGGCTATGCTGATGATTAGGGGACTAAAGGTTAAAACATATGAAGAAATTGGATATGTCTAGTTTAATGAAAAGAAGGACTGCTGGTGACATGACAGCAGTATTCTAATATATCAGAGGTTCCCCAAAGAAGGAGGAGTCAACCTATTCTCCAAAGCAACTAAAGGCAGGACAAGAAACATGGGATGGAAATTAATGAAAAAGAGATCCAACCTAGAACTGAGGAGAAATTAGAACAATTAATCAGTGGAATGACTTGCCTTCAGAATCTGTGGATGCTTCAACACTGGACATTTTAAAGAAGAGATTGGACAACCATTTGTCTGAAATGGTATAGGATTTCCTGCAAAGGGTTGGACTAGAAGACCTCCAAAGTCCTTTCAACTCTATTATTCTGATTTTTCTTTAGACTAGGTGTCAGCAAGTTACGGCCTGTGGTCCAAATCTGCTTTCAAGCTAAGAATAAATAGGCAGGTGGCAGATTGCAGCTGGAGTCCCAGCAGAGACTTGCTTAAGGCAATCCAACCATCTAGGACACTCCCTCAAATCAAAAGTAATTCTTTCAAGCAAGACCCAAGAATATTCTTTAGACCAGGGGTGTCAAACTCAATTTAATTGAGGGCTGCATCAGGGTTGTAGTTGACCTCAGAGGCCGGGTGGGCGTGGCTGAATAGGTGGGTGTAGCCAATTGGGTGGGCATGTCCAGTTCGATGCCACTTACTGGGCATGGCCGATTGAGTGAGGGTGGCCAGCTTGACACTATTTCCCAAACTGCTGGCATGTCACCTCTTCTCACTGGATAGACCAGGCCAAAGCCATGCTGGGCCGATGTTTTCTCTTCACACTTTACATTTTCCAGGGTGGCCCTTCAGGTTGGATCTGACCACATTGAAGGCTGGATCTGGCCCGCAGGCTTCTGCTTTAGACTAACCTGTACAAAATGTTGCCAACTGGGACACAAAGGGTTGGAAGCAATTGTGATGTTCCAGGGCGTGGCACAAAGGCAACCCAATCAAATATACAAGAAGAGCCCATAGTGTCCAGGTTACCCCTTCTGCTGGAGAAAAACTCTCCCAGGAACACTCTTTAAGTGGAGGAAATTCAGTCCGAAAACAAAGTACATTCAAACTGTAACTAAAAATCCAAACAACCATGCTGCAGTAATTAACTTGACAGGGCAGGAGAAAGAATTGCAGCCTTGAAAGTACAACAAAATCCTGGGAAGATGCCAGGGACAACAAAATCCTGGGAAGATGCCAGGAACACAAATAAGCCTCAATGAAACCAAATAATTCATGATTTGCTCCCAACAACTTGCTGTACGTAGCCTCCCTTTTTAAACACTGTGTTCCCAGCTGCAGCTAATGAAGGGAATCAGGGCCCTTTCCTCCCCCTTAAGCCATGTAATTCACGTTACTCCCTTCTCCATTCCTCCCTGCGTGCCCTAGGATGAAGATGGGATGGGCTGGGTCTTTCTCTGAATTCCTTCTCTCTTGCTCTACCTCTCCCCTGCCCCGCCCAGCTGGATTTTGCCCTTCCCCAGTTTCTTCCACAGCCAACGGAGCCACACTCCCACTCCCTGTCAGCTGCCTGGCCTCTCCCTCTGAATCAGATTCCAACAGGGGCATGACAGCAATTGACAGCAGAACTGTTCTATATATAAAATAGTAGGCTCCAAACAACGCTTCTATTGGTATAAGAATAACAAATGGGGATTGGTGCAAATAGAACCAACCTCGAAGCCGCACAAAAGGCGGCAAAATCAAAGATATGTCATTGGCTACAAGCCGGTAGACAGGAAAGTATAAAAGGACTGTCGTGGCTTAGCCAATGTTCCGTTTACTGAACTGTTGTTCAAATAAGACTTTGTTGTTGGAACCCGGTCTACCTCGCGTTTTTTCCGGACGGAACACTGGCGACGAGGGTGGGATCGTTCTAACGCGAGACCAAGCACGCGGTGATATAGATTCCAGACGGCAACACAATGGCTGAAACAACGCACCGCCCGACCTTTCAATCCCACGAAGAGGATTGGGAATCTAGAGACCGTTTCCAGATACTTGGGAAAGCAATGAGATGGAGGGAACTCAGATCAGCGTAAGAGGGCTGTGTTCTTAAACACACTGCGGGCCCACAATCTTCAAGATGGCAAGGCTTGCGAAGCCCCGAGGTCAAGCAATTACGTGGCCAGAAATTACAGCGAATGCTTAGAGCTCACTATGCTCGGTGGTGTCAAATCTCATCGGCGACACGAATTCTACGAAGAGACCAGAGAGAAGGAGACACCATTCGCCGACTTCGTAGCAGCTCTCACGACAAATAGGGGAGAGTGCGAATTCCTAAATCTTGATGAAACAATGAGGACCGAGTGGTTTGGGTTTAAGAGACTCGACCACAACAGAGCAAGCTACTAAACAAACCCAACATAACTGTAGCCGAAGCCATCGCGGAAGCCACAGCCGCTGAAGCCCGAAAAAATCAGGCTGTCAAAATGAAGCAAATTGAACCGAGCGGCGACGAAACGAGCCTGGCAGAGAAAAAAAACAGCCTCCCCACCACCACTCACCAAAAGATTATGGCGAGACGTCAGAATCAGGCGAAGAAGATGAGGAGGTCCACCGCCTATTATGCCAACAAGAAAGAGCGCAAAAAGAGAAATTGGGGAATGCGCTGGCTGCGGAGGAAACCATACTCGAGCTGAATGCAGGTTTCTCGATGCATTTGCAGAGCTTGCAAGAAACGAGGCTATCGGAAAGTCTGCAGGAACAAAGAACTACAGCCCAACGAGACGCAGTAACCCCCCCACACAAGCTGAGCCGAAACGAACTGAAGAGAAGTGCAGCGAAACAAGCGAGCCAATACACATCAGACTTTCACTATAGGAAGCGCTCAGACGGGAAAGCGGGAAGAAAGTTAAAATAATCGTAAAAATTGAAGGAAAGCCCTGCGAAATGGAAGTGGGACTCTGGATCATTCCTATTGATGGTATCTTGGGACAACCAATCATCAACTAGTCCCAGATATCAAACATAAGGAACTCCAGAGGCAGACGACTAACCTCAAGACTACCAGGGAAAACCGAATCCCTGTAGTCGGCCTGGGACATTTCCGAGTCGCCTACAAACAGCATGTCAGGTACTACCGCTGACCATAGTCGACCGAGACTGACCAAGCCTCCTGGGCATCGAATGGTTCGTACCATTGGGCATCGGATGACCGGGATAGACCGAGTGGCCACAACCGACTGGGAAGAAGACCTAATCCAGGAATTCCAGATGTTTTTGACGGCTCACTTGGCAAGTATCGGGGAAATCCTATTTCTTTTAGTCTAGACCCCAAGTAACCTCCACGCGAGACTAAAGGCCAGACGAGTTCTTTTTGCCCTAAAGCAAGATAGAGGAACAGCTAGATAACTAATAGCCCAAGGGGTGTAGAAACCTGTGGACCATGCCAAGTGGAAACGCCTACAGTTACACCTATTAAACCTGACGGGTCCCTTCGAATTCTGTGGTGACTATAAGGCTACCCTGAACCACACACTGCAACAGAGCGCATACCCGTGCCAGTAGTGCAGCACTTACTACATTCCCTGGGAAGAGGAAAAGTTTTCGCAAACTCGATCTGGCGCAAGCTTATCAACAGCTCCCAGTGGACCCCGAAACAGCCGAAGCACAGACCATAGTTACTCACAAAGGGCTTTCAAATGTAAACAGACTCCAATTGGAGTGAGTGTAGCCCCAGGCGTGTGTCCAGAGTCTAATGGAACGCCGTCCTAAATTGCATACAAGGAGTCGTACCATATTTTGACGACGTCCTAATCTCAGCCAAAGATGAAAATCAACTAAGAAAAAGACTTAAAGAAGTACTAACCAAATTCAGAGAATCTGGCCTCAAAGTAAAAAAAGAAAAGTGCTGTTTAATAAGAATAGCGTCGAATTCCTGGGCTATCTGATAGACGGAGAAGGTATACACCCTATCGACAAAAAAATTAAAGCTATTAAAACGCACCAGAGCCAAGAAACAAAACCGAACTACAAGCATTTTTAGGACTGATAAACTTTATAATTTATTCTACCAAATAAGGCTACAATAGCAGAAACCATTGCACCGTCTACTGGACAAGAAAAGCAATTTGGACTTGGGTTATAGAGAGAAGAACCTTCCAAATAAATAAAAAACTTACTAACATCAAACACCGTTCTCATTCAATTTAGCAAACACACTACCATTGAGGGTGAACCTGCGACGCCTCACCATTTGGAGTCGTGGCCATCCTGAGCCACCAACTGCCTGATGGAAGAGAGGCACCCGTCGCATACTATTCAAAGACCCTGTCCAAAACGAGCGAAATTACAGGCCAATTGACAGAGAAGCCCTAGCAATTGTCGCTGGAGTGAACGCTTCCCGAGTACCTATATGGGCGAACTTTTCAAATCATAACAGACCAACAACGCACTAGGAATTTTTGGCGGGAAAAACAGCCCACAGCTAATATCCTGTCCCCAAGAATGACTAGATGGTCAGAGTTCCTGAGCTGCCTATTCCTATACTCTGACACATCGCCCAGGAAACAAATTTCCCATGCGGAACGCTTTGAGCAGAGCACCCTTGCCAGCAACAGAAGAAGACCCAGCACCAACGATGACAGCATTACAGATAGGACTTGCGCCCAATCTACCTATATCGCGAATGATGTCGCTAGAGCCACCGCAAAGACCCATTGACTGCCCGCGTTCTTAACTGGGTAGGTGAGAGCTGGCCGGAAAACCAAAAGACTGAGAACTTTAAGCCCTTCCGGACCAAACAAACTGAACTATCAATCCAAAAGGGTTTATTGTGGGTGATCGGTAATTATTCCTAAACAAATTACAACCAGGGTACTTGGTATGCTTCACGAAGGCCACCGGAATAGTTAAAATGAAAAAGCCTTGCAGAAGTTATGTCTGTGGCCGGGTATTGATAGGGAATAGAATACTGGGTAAACTCGTGCAACAAGTGTCAGGAATCAGACCGTCCCCACCAAAAGCACCCCATAAGAGACTGGGAAACCCCAAGGGGCCCTGGTCACGAATCCACATCGATTTTGCAGTCTACCAAGGGGCATACATTTTGATTGTCGTGGATGCATACTCTAACTGGCTAGAGGTAAAAATTATGCTATCAACGACAACAGAAACCGTGGATAAAGCAACTCGACAAACTTTTTGCAACCAATGCCTACCGGACGTCCTAGTGTCCGATAATGGGCCACAATTAACCAGCCTCCAATTCGAGCAATACCTAGCCTCCCTAGGTATAAGACATGCCCTTACCGCGCCAGCCCACCCGGCTGCAAACGGTAGGCAGATGAATGTCAGGTTTACCGAAGGAGGGTTCAGAAAACTGGACGCTGGAGATGTCCAAAATGAATAAACGATTGCTTCACTCCAGCATATAAACTCCCAGTACCACAACAACAAAAACCCAGCAGAATTCTGATGGGACGGAAACAAGGTCGCATCTAGATAGATTGCATCCAAATTTCACACCAGAAAACCCCCGACTCCTCTACTCGATTCGGGAACTTTGCAATAGGACTTAGTTATGCTAAAAACTTCACCGGGGACCCATTATGGATACCCGGACAAATTACACAGCTAACAGCGCCCAAAATCCTACACTACAGTAGACGACGGCAGGAATGAAGCGCATATAGACCAGCTTCGCCTCGAACATAGAAAGAACCACAAACACCACAACCTCACATAGAGAAAAACAACGAATTCCAAACCAAGGGGGGGAGGGAAATGCGAGAAATAAATAAAGAACCATTTAAATCAAACTCCGAATATATAAACAACAAAAGAGCAAACAAAGAGACTCACTGTTTGAAGAAAGTTTGCAATGAAGAGTCCATCGGAAGGGGCCAGCCAGGCCAAGCTCGACTGCCCGGAGGAAACGGGAGGGAGCGCAAAAACCGCCGGCCTAGAGAAACTCAGGCGGCAAAGAATTGGCTGACTCACCCTTCAGACACGCGCTTCCAGGGAGAAGGACGGAAACACAGCACCCGTCATCCGAACCGGTCGAAGTCTCCAACAGAAAAATGAACCGCGCGAAGTCCAGTCGAGTCAGAAGATAGCCCCACAAACTACCTGCGCAAACTACGTCAACCCACTAGGACTGAAACTATAGAAGGGGAGGGGGTGTTCTATATATAAAAAACGTAGGCTCCAAGACAACGCATTTTCTGATGGTTAAGAATAACAAATGGGGATTGGTTTCAAAATAGAACCATCCTCGAAGCCACACAAAGGCGGCAAAATCAAGATATGTCATTGGCTACAAGCCGGTAGACAGGAAAGTATAAAAGGACTGTCGCCGGATTAGCGCAATGTTTCCGTGCCAATGTTCCGTTTTACTGACTGTTGTTCAAATAAAGACTTTGTTGTTGGAACCCGGTCTACCTCGCGTTTTTTCCAGACGGAACAAGAACAATATGCAACAGCTTGGATATTAGCCCATTATGCATTCCGAGATGCGTTTATTGATAGGGCTTATAATGAAATATAAGGGATCCCATTAATACTTAATAGTTACACAGTTTTAATTCTGCAAAAACTGATTTGATAAAAGATTTTATTCATTCTGACGCGGATACCACTTCTGTTGCAAAAATAGGAAAATAAGCAATGTAAACAGAGGGTGAGTGGGCTTGCACTGTGCCTGACTCATTTTTCACATTTCATTCACAAAGCTTCTTTTTAACAAACTCCACTGCACAAGATTTCTTTAAAGAGCTTTGGATAATCATTCAAATATGGAATCACACAGAGACAGCTTATTTAAACATGTTTTGATAAACCCCTATAGGAAGGATTCTATGTGTAGAAATGAAGGTTATTAATAGTTCTTTTCAGTTCTGAAATATTGTTATGGTATTTGTCACTGTTGTTTACT
This sequence comes from Laticauda laticaudata, assembly GCA_004320025.1. Classification (NCBI taxonomy): domain Eukaryota; kingdom Metazoa; phylum Chordata; class Lepidosauria; order Squamata; family Elapidae; genus Laticauda; species Laticauda laticaudata. The sequence continues at coordinate 17,418 of BHFT01024246.1, read as the reverse complement.
AAAGTACTAAAATATTAAGAGAAAATAAATGCAAAGAAGATATGAAACTGAAAATATGCGGTTTCCTATGGTAATGTATACTTGTATATTAACACACCAATCTGACAACCATTCAGAGAGAATGCAAATCAAATAAAAGCATCAAGATGATAGCAATGGCATTCTGAATTCCATGTCTGCAGTAAGGAAATGTTTCCCTTCAAAAAAGAAATAAACATTTACAATAGAATTTTATATTAAGTTAAAGCAAATGTTATCAAGCCAAGTGCATCTAAACTATGTTAGCAAATCTTGGCTGCCTATAAAGCAATATTAAAAAGCAAATGTTTTGATGGAACCTTTCTTCCATGTATATTGTTTTAACTGAAAAAAAAATAGTCACTCAATTATTCCCATAGGAACAAAAATTTTGTTATGTGGTTTAATTCAGTTTAACTTTAAACTATGATTTAAAATTTAACACTCACAGGCCTCAAAAATTACTTCGCATTAGAAATATCCCTAACCTACTGAAATGATCTGGCAATTGATTTGGGGCACAAAGTTCTTTATAAGTTTACTTGAAATCTGGAGATATGGCTATATTAAATAACAAGTGGAAAAACTGATGGAAAAATAACTGGCAATGATATGATCAATGAAGCCAGACCCCCACTACTTCTCTAGTCTGTAAAAATAATTGGGGTGAGGGATTCACTCCAAAAAATAGAACCCACAAGACTTCATTACAGATATTTTACATAACAGCCACTGCCCTTAATTACTTACCTATGGAGATTCTCACTCATCCAAGTCATGATTGTCCCAAAGGTGGGTTGTTGTTTTTTTCCAAAAGGCAACTGGACTTTCTTTGTTTTTATCTTGAAGATATTTCACTTCTCATCCAATAAGCTTCTTCAGTTCTCACCGAGTCGGAATTGTTGACTGAGTCAGAATTGAAGAAGCTTCTTGGATGAGAAGGAAAACATCTTCAAGGAAAAACAAAGAACATCCAGTTGCCTTTTGAAAAAAAGCACTTTGGGGATGCTCTTAGTTACCTTTTTTGTTACATCTGAACATATTTTCAGCTAATTGTTACTCGAAGCTACCTTGTCAGGAAAAAATAAACAGTTCTCTTCAGATAAAAGTAGACTATGAAATAGCAGGTGAAATTTAATATAGTGCTTCCTCTGTCCATTTAATGTTTTGCAAAATGGCAAGAATTTCCCATCCTTTCCTGTGTAGAAAGGATTGTTTAATTATTAATTTAAGACATTTCTGTACTTAATATCAGCCGTCAGCCTGTTCGTACAGAATAGAGCTCTAATTTGGCCCTACTGTCTTGCTCTCGCTGACTCAGCACTTATAAGCACACATAAACATGGACCACTAATGGCAATGGATTCATTTGGCCCACCAAGTGCCCTATCTGGGATAAATTATTTTTCTGTTGAGAATTTGGAAACAGAGCACAACCTGCATTTCATGTTCTTGATTTTGCAAAAAAATAAAGGTAAAACAAGCAGCCGAATCTAGCTTACTGTAAGAATTTAATATTGGATGAGACAAGAATTGGACCACTTTCTTTAATTTTCTGCAGCCAGTAGCAAAGTTTGCATGTCATGTGAAATCATATTTTGTGTTGCTTCGTAGGAGATTAATTAGCTGCAAAGATTGTTGGGAAAAATAAGCACTTGCACCTTCTTCCCCACTTCCAATCCTATCTCAATGACTGCAGAAACAGAAAAATACGGTGAAAGAAATGTGATAAAGTGGTGCAACCTGTTGCACAAAGTGCTACTTATTTCCAGAGGGGAGATAGAACCAAATGCCATGACATAAATGATATATAAACTTCATTTCATATTCTTCTTCCTATAATCTGATTTCTATTCTTAGTTGAATCCCTTAAGAGATAGAAAGTTATACAATTCTGAGTAAGAGTTATGGATTTCTATGGGCATTGTTATACTGCCCTTTGAGATTAGTAATACAACTGCATAAGGCTGACTCACTACTGAACAACATAAGTTAGTACAACCTTCTCTTCTCCTCATACTATTGCTGGTAAGATGACAACTTACAGAATACAGAATAACGGAGTTGGAAGAACCTTGGTGGCCTTCTAGTCCCCATACCAGACATACAAATGGCTGCCCAACCTCTTCTTAAAAATCTCCAGGAATGGAGCATTAAATGCTTCATTACAGGTAGTCCTTGACTTACAACCACAAGTTGTGAGACATTTATTAAGTGAGTTTTGCCCCATTTTACAATTTTTTTTGACTCTCTAACAGCCCCTCAAGTACTAGAACTGGAAGAGCAAAATCACGTTAAGAATTCTTGGCAAAAAAGCTACCACAACCGTTTGCTTTACTAGCTCTAAAAGACATGTGGCAGTGTATTTGTTACACTGAGTGCACTTCATCATACATCACACCACATGGACTTATGGTAAGAAGTTATCCAAAGAAATGTTGAGAATGTCCTTCTGTGGAAGGTATCCAAAGAACAGCAGGTTTAGGCTTTCAGTGCATACATGGGGATTCACAGATTAACAGAGTTGGAAGGGACCTTGTAGGTCTTCTAGTCTAACCCCCCACCCAAATGGCGCAAAGCTTTCAGAATAAGTGCTTGGAGCTGTTGAAGCAGTTGCATCTTTGGGATGGTTTACTTACCTCTTGCAACATTACACCCATCATCACATGACTTTCTTTAGGACTGCCAGAGCAAAGCACAGAATAGAATATAGAATAACAGAATTGGAACGAACCCTGGTGGTCTTCTAGTCTAACCCCCTTGCTCAAGCAAAAGAATCTACACTATTCTGGACAAGTGGCTATTCAATCTCTTCTTAAAAGCCTCTCTTCTTAAGAGCACCCACAACCTCTGGAGGCTAGCCACTCGGTTGATTAATTGTTCTCACTGATAGGAAATTTCTCCTAAGTTCTAGTTTGGAACTCTCTTTGTTAAGCTTCCATCTATTACTTCTTGTCTTGTCCTCGGGTGCTTTGGAAAAGAGGTTGAGCCCCTTTTCTTGATAACAGTTGTGATTCGCTGGCAGCTGGTGCAGACGGCAGCGGAATCGGACAGTGGGGAAGAACGAGGACCTGTCAGGGAGTTTGGAGAGGACTCGGAAGAAGGTCCTGCTTCCGATGCAGGGATGGTGCCAGGACCATCTGGGAGTGAGGTGTTGCCTTCGGAGTCTGGCAGTAGAGAGGCAGAGGACCCAAGGGAGCCTGTTCCCATTTCTAGAGTTGCTAGAAAGCGAGAACAGCTGAAACAAAATGGGCGACTTGGGAGAAAGGCTGGGAGGTGATGGCCCCTTCCATAAGAGATAAAAGTCAGGCCAAGATGATGAAACCTTTGCAGGAAGCAAAGTGACTCGATAGGTTCTGAATCATCATTGAAGCTCTTTATACTTCGGTTGGTTTTTCTTGTACTTAAGTTGGTTTTTTTTCTAGTTAATTTGATATTTCTGTTTTGGCAGCACTTCACAAAACTGAAAGATGTGTGCTTATCTTGGGGGGCTGTTTGAGCTTAATTCCGGCTGGGAATGAAAACAATTCCCTGTGTTACAATAAAATAGGTTTTGTTTTTAAAACAAGTTTGTGAATAATTACGGTTCATGAAGCCTGGGTCAGAACAGTAACAGCTGTTCAGATATTGGAAGACTGCTATCATGTCACTCCTAGTCCTTCTATTCGTTAGACTAGACATATCCACTTCCCGTAACCATTCATTGTACGGTTTAGCCTCCAGTTCCCTAATTACGTTTGTTTCTCGAATAGTCTCTAGAGATGCACTGGATGTTGACACTGGATGTTTTCCTAGAACCAAGAAATGAACAGCAACAGGCTCTGCCAAACAGGGTAAAAACCATGCTCAATACAAGTTGTTAAACATGCTTGCTTCATCCATCCATCAGTTATTGTGCGAAAGGATTGCAAAGAATATTGATAAATGCCACTTCACTTACTACTTGTATATAATTCATCAAACCACTCATGCTTGCTGGTTTTACTACAAAGTTCTAATGTACCAGATTCCAGAAAAAGAATTGCAAAACTTTACGTTTTCATATTTAATGATAAATAAGAAGCTGAACATTTTTTAACTGGATTCTTTCATTAACAAATTGTAAAAGAACTTAAAAATAGAAAATAAACAATTTTAATACCATAAAAAACTAATTAATAGTACCGAAATTAGTAATGGCACTATGCAATGCTTCTATTTAGAGATGTATCATTTAAACCAGAGATAAAGTTGTTGGCAACTTTAAGATCTGTGCACTTCAACTCCCAGAATTCCTCGGCAGCATGGGGAAGTCCAGTTGAAACCCCCAAGTCTTAAAGTGACAGATAGGTAGGAAGGATAGGATAGGATAGGATAGGATAAGGTAAAATAAGGTAAGGTAAGGTAAGATAGATGAGCCACTGTGGCACAGTGGTTAGAGTGGAGTACTGCAAGCTACTTCTGCTGACTGCCAGTTGCCTGCAATTTGGCAGTTCAAATCTCACCAGGCTCAAGGTTGACTCAGCCTTTCATCCTTCCAGGTCAGTAAAATGAGGACCCAGATTGTTGGGGGCAATATGCTGACTCTGTAAACCTCTTAGAGTGTAAAGTGGTATATAAGTCTAAGTGCTATTGCTTTGCGTTAGATAGACAGACAGACTTTCTTAAATAAAACTTCCTTCCTTTATTCTTTAAAGATGTTCAGCCCAAAGAACATGGAACAAATGGGAATGCAGTACAGATTTTTCACAAAAGCCTCATCTTCTCATCTTGCAAGTCTATTTGCATCTCATTCTTTACAATCGGAAGCTACAACTTTTTCTGCTATTACGGCACAACTGATTATTCCACAAAACCTGTTACCTAAAGCCTTTAACTATAGCTTTAACAGTGCATAAAATTTGTGTATTCTCCCCCCCCCCTTTTCTCTGAGAATGAGAATGATAACTTGACAGAACTGTAGATAAAAGCAGTTCAAAAAGTTCATATACTTTACCAGTCCCCCTTCTGGAGGAACAAAATTTGCTTTCAAGTTGCCTCTGCCAAGGAAAATAATAGATCTAAAAGCCTGCTAGCATAGAACAACTTCATTTTACAAGTAACGATGACAGCCACAGAAATAATATTTTTGCTACCTATGGCATCCCAATTTGTTGGCAGAAGTGCAGAATCTGGGCCTTTCATAGAAAATACATTTTTCTTTTGGTTTCATAACAATTGTCTCAGACTACTCTCAACACTGTCCCAGAGTAATCTTTTATAAATAGTGGAATTCTGAAATACACCGAATTATTTTGCAAACAACTTCAAAAATAATTTGCTGAAGTGATTTAGCAGAAAGCTCAATGGGTACAGTTTTAATTACTACAAAATAAAAACATCCATGGAACAGAGGCTACAATGAATATATTAAGGTAAATTTTATTCATTTATATATCAAATTTTGAATGCTATACAAAGGTGAGGTGACTCTGGACGCCAAACAGAAATCAGATAAAAGGAATATGCAAGAAATATTTATGAATGAAAAATTATATTCTTAGGTGGAGCTTTCAAAATAGCAGATAGCAAAGAGATGAAAACGATGCCATATTTAGTGCATTAATTTTGATTGTTCTTGACTTAGTTGGACTTGAGAAGATTTCACTATTTGTAACATATTTAGACTATCACATTGCCCTTTAACCTTACATTAACTGGCACAAATTCTAATCTATCTGTGGCATGATAGCAAGCTCGTATGACCCAATACAGAAAAATAAACCAGTGGTCCATTTGTAGATTCAGTTCGAGATTTTAAATAGCTTACAACATAGTTGTCTGAAGAACTGACTTCTCCTCTTTGAAGACCCATGGTTGTGCAGTAGTTAAGAGTGCAGTACTGCAGGCTACTTCTGCTGACTGCCTGCTGCCTGCAATTTGACAGTTCAAATCCCACCAGACTCATGGCTGACTCAGCCTTCTAGCCTTCCAAACTAGGTAAAATGAGGACCTAGATTATTGGGGGCAATATGCTGACTCTGTAAACCTCTTAGAGTAAAGCATTGTGAAGTGATATATAAGTCTAACTGCTATTGTTATTTATTTGCTTAGGTATCCAGTTCAATCGACTGATTTATGCTCCAAAACCAAAGATTTTTTTTTAAAAAACCAGCATACAGTACAATAATCATAAAAATACATTTTTAAAAATTTGTGAGAAAATCCTCAAACAATTAGCAGTGAATAATTATGAGGAAGGTACCAAACAGTTTCTAATAACTAAGGCTACTGATGCAAATTTTGCCACCTTCTTAGAAGTTTCTGAACTGGCTCCACCCAGAAGAATAATAGCCTCCTAGTTGCGATGACAATTGGGGCAATTGAAAGTATTAAACTTAATTGCCACTGGATGCACTGTGGACATTTTAATAACAGGTGTAATACAGATTCTACCCTTTGGTCCTGAACTGAAAGAAGTTCATTTTTCATACAGGAGACTTGTATATCTACCAGCTGTTGTCCTCATAGGTAGTGCCCCACTTCAGGGCAAAGTACTTTCCTATGTGAAAGAAATATCTACAAGTTAGTCAAGAGGAAGAATAATTGGACTTTGCCTCTGTCATATTGGATAACCAGATCCAAAACTTTGGTTTACTTCAGCCAGGGTTTTATCAAGTCCGTAAGCAGGTAGTGGGGACAGATGACACCACAAGATGCCAAACAATCATTAATTTGTCTTTCTAGGTTGGAAGACAACCTATACAGCAGCGTACAATGAGCTAAGGAGTTCCCCAACAGACTTGATTCTGCCAGAACATAAGATGACAAAGTCTTAATCAGGCCCCAAGCCTAATTCTAGCTGAATAAGGAACTTATAGTAATATTTTCAAGAAGCTTGCTCCTGAACTGGGAGACTTCTCATAAATTCATAATCAGAACCATATAGCATCAAATCCAAAACTTTGGCTTCAAATAATTTAATAGTTGTTGAGATACAGTTCTTACCAAATTGACCTGCCAATTTAAGCAATTACAAGAGATGTTTTGGGGGCTTTTTCTCAGTTGTTTGAGTAGATTTGTAGATAGAAGATGGAAAACAGAGTCAGAGACTTAAGGGATTTAAAAGTGTCTAGTTATCCTGAGGATACTGCAGGTAGAGTCCTGTTTGTTGGCTGTTTGAAAAGGTTTTCTTCCAGTGCTGCTAAGAACTGGGTTGCATTCTCCAGAATTATAGCTGGTCCTCCTATCTTCAAAACACTAAAGAACATATTTTTTGGGGTCAGGGCACAGCATTTTTTTATCATACAATCTTCTTGAAAGAAGAATTAGACTAAGGAATATAATAGATCATATACTGTTCATAGCCCTCCAAGGTAGTCTAGACCAGTGGTTGCCAACCAGTGGGCTGGGGACCACTGGCGGTCCGTGAGAAAATTTTGGTGGTCCACAGAGAAATGTCCCCCCCAAAGCAATTAAATCAGGCTGTACAGGAACACAAGACTGCGCCGCCTACATGCCATTTCAACTAAAGAGACAAGTCCCCGTATTAGCAATGAAAGGCCAGATGCAGCTTCAATTATACTTGACCTCAGTGCTGAAAGCTTGAAATTTAGTTGCAGGCCTATGAAATCTAATTCAAGGCCTATGAAGACACCTCCTCACCCCCATACACACACAAATGTAGGTGAACCCATGCAGAGCCTGGTAGCACTTTAAGAGAAGATTGTGGTATGATTTCATTACACATTTGTGAAATGGGCAGCTAGATAAATTTGATAAAATAAATAAATAAGATGGACACCATGGAGGTTCAGTTCCAGCCAGCTTCATTCTTGGTGAGGATTATAGAGGACAGAGGGATCTAAGACGGTTGAGAAGGCTTATCTCACCAGTCTTTTTTATCTTTTTAGTTACTTATCCAAATCCTTACACTCTGGACCAGATTTAATCATTGCCTGAATCTCATCTTTAAATACTGCCATTGCTGCTTGCTGAAATCTTGGGTGCCGCAGCTGGCTGGCTGACCCTTTGTTACATCAATGGAAGACCATGGACTGATTTATGGATTTATGACTCAACTCAGTTCTTAGTGGACTATTTTATGACTGCTCTGTTTAATTCTCTTCCAAAGTTCTGAAAGCTTTGCTGTTTTAAAGCTTTAACAATTTACTCTTTTAATTTTGTATTGCCTTTTTTTTTAATCAAAATGAAAAACAAACAAACCTGCAACATAAACACGCCAATCTTCAAATGATAAACAGATAGTTCTCTACTTACAATGATAGGAACTGGACTTGGCATTAAGGGGTGCGGATATTAAGTGACATATCACATGATCGCACCCTATGTTATGACTTTCTACTATGGTCATTAAGCAAATTGCCATGGTAGTTAAATTAAACATTACATTACCATCCATACCAGTTTTCCCATTGACTTTACTCAATGGAAGCCAATTGGGAAGGCTGGAAAGAGGGATAATGTGATAAAAGTGAACACAGGATGCTGCATCTGTCATAAATGTGCAAAAGTTGACAATTGCCCAAATCATGATCTTGTGACTACAAGAATTCTGGGACAATCGTAAATGTGAGGACTAGTCATAAGTCACTTTTTTAGTGCCATCATAACTTTGAAAATCAAATGCATTACGGCCCTAAGGCTAGATACAAACAATGGCTGCTAAAATAGTGCTTGTAAATTGAGGGCTACTTGTATGTGCAAGCAGAAATGTGATACTTTTGGCGGCAACCAAAAGAAAAAGTTATAATCTGACCATCTGCTTTGTTTGCATCCAGCTTAATATAAAATGTGAATCCTCCTATTACTGTGTAATGTTATGTATGAATCAGGACACTATGACTATTAATTAAACCATGACTTTATAAACTCTCCGTTTGTGTCTTATATGAAGTGGGCCACATCAACTAAACTCTGCAAAGAAGTAAACAAACAAACACTATAGTGGAATTACAAACAGAGCTCTAATCTTCAAGAACTGGCCCTGCTGTCATTAACTCAGTTAAGAGCAACAAGGAAAGAATGAAGGGAAACCAAGAGAACTTAAAATGGATCTTGCAAAGAAAATAAGGAAAATAAAAAAATATGTCAAAAGGGAGAGCTGATTGTGTAATACCTGTCTACCTTTATTTGGTAACTAATACACTACAAGTGGTGGGATTCCAATTTTTTTATTACCGGGTGTGGCTTGGTGGGCATGGCAGGGGAAGGACACTGTAAAATCTCCAGTCTGAGGTGGTATTTGCAGGTTCTTCGAACTACTCAAAATTTCTGCTACCGGTTCTCCAGAAATGGTCAGAACCTGCTGAATACCACCTCTGTATGCCACCAACAGTAATTTATATCAATATCTTAAATCAGGATGCACACAGCCCTCCCGCATTCAGTTTTTGCTGGCAGAGGCACTGTGGGCCGATCCATCACTATTTCCAGCGTGTCTCTGCTGGCCAGGTCTAAACACCCTGCTGGCCAGATCAGGCCTCCGGGCCTTGAGTTTGACACCCATCTTAAATCATAGGATTTCCCTTCTATTATAATAAAATATTATTAAGTGAGACATTTAAGTGAGTTTTGCCCCATTTTATGACCTTTCTTGCCATTGTTGTTAAGTGAATCACTACAATTGATCAGTTAGTAACCCAGTTGTTAAGTGAGTCTGGCTTCCCCATTCACTTTGCTTGGCAAAATGGGATCACTTGTCCTTGGGACACAGCAACGGTCGTAAGTATGAACCAGTTGCCAAGCATCTGAATTTTGATCATATGATTATGGGGATGCTACTCATGTCATAACTGTGAAAAATAGTCATAAGTCACTTTTTTCAGAGCTGTTGTAACTTTGAATGGTCACTAAATGCACTGTTGTAAGTTGAAGTCTACCTGTATTTTTGTCAGGAGATAAAAACCCTTCAGAGTTCAAATTCTGGTATGACTCATATTTGATAGAGCAGAAGTGGTTCTCCAGGAATGAGAGTTGAAAAGCCAGATATTTTTATCAGAATTTGACACTTAACAGAAGAAAACTTTTGTCTAATTAATGAGGAGTACTCTCATATTAATAAAGCAACTCTACAAAATAAATGACTTTGTATGAGATGAAGGAAAGCTAAAATATTGGTGTTCATGAGCATTGTAATCAGTGATGGCTACTTTAGAAAAACGTCTAAGCAGCTACATGAGTTGACCTTAATTCCAGACAATCTTTAAACCTTTTAAAAAAAATCTAAAGGTATGAAAGTGTTCTGAATTTGAAACATTTCAAGTTTGAAAATACATTGTCTAGCTTTAAAAGGCTATTCCAACCTCACTATAAAACTCCAAAATGCTGTTCTGATCTTAATGGAAAACTTGAAACAGCAGCTCTGCATCCAGAATGCTTTCAGAAAAATCAGAACTGTTTCAAATGTAAAATGTGTTTTACGTTCAACATGTTTCAAATGACATCTTTTTAGCAGAATGTTAAACATGAAAAGTTCAAGTTTAAGACAGCTGGAACACCCATTTCTCTTCAATCATGAGCCTCGGTGGCACAGTGGTTAGAATGCAAGTACTGCAGACTATTTCTGCTTCCTGCAATTTGGCAGTTCAAATCTCACCAGGGTCAAGGTTGAACTCAGCCTTCCATCCTTCCAAGGTGGGTAAAATGAGGACCCAGACTGTTGGAGGCAATATGCTGACTCTGTAAACCGCTTAGAGAGAGCTGTAAAAGCACTGTGAAGGAGTTAAGTCTAAGTGCTATTGCTATCATGACAGCCAATGTTGGAATATGAACCTCTGAAAATGGTCAGAGGGCACAAAAACATTCAAAAATTGAATGCATTGAAACATTTATGATGTTATTATTTAACAATATAATTGTACAGAATTCCCTAAAGTCAGTTGAACAATTCAACAAGATTAGTTCAGGAACGGCACATCTTCAGGAACGGCAAAATATGACCAGTAAAAAGCAAATATCACTATTAGGAAGAATAGGCAAAAACTCTTACGTTGCTTTCATTTCACATAACATTATTTGCACGTGTCAAGTTCAGACATCCAAGTATTGAAATATATAAACAATTATATTCAGCTCAGATTAAGCATCAGAAATGAGACACTATATTATAAAATGCTGCACACTCTTAAGTGAACCAGAAATCATAAACTCTTTGTACAACTGCAAAAGCAAGATCTGAGAAGAAAGCAGTATAGCATTAGCAAATCATTTCGCAATAATCATACACACACACACACACACACACACACAAACACACACATTCCAATACTCAAAGTTTGAATATACTGAGTTTTAAAAGAGATGTCAGCAGTCCCAGATGCATCTTGGTACTTTAATATATATGATATTCAGGAAGCTTTTTTTAAAAATGAAGTCTGAGATGTTATCTAAAGATTAAGCTTTCTTCAAAAAAAAACACCACAGGATAGCAAGACTTTAAAAAAAAGGTGAAATAAAAGTTTGCAGTTTCTGTCAATACTATCAGTAACCTTGCAACACTATCAAGGTTATTCCCCAAGCACTAGCATTTTCACTGTCAGGATTTTCCGCAGGCTCCTTGCTTTACTGAGTATGTGATGTAGGGGAGACAGAAAAATGCTGGCGGTAGAAACTCCCTCTGCATGCTAAATAGGTAGTGCGGAGAAAGAAAGAGCAACTAGAATCTGCACTTCCCTGATTGTTAAAAGGATCCCTTCTTCAGAAGGTACCAGTCCAGCTCCCCAGTTGGCACCAAAAACAATTTATTTCAAAGTCCAATAATTCCTTTTTGGTGCAGGGAACGCTCATCTAGCAAGGTAAGGCAATCCCTGTGGATTTTTCCAGGCTAGAGACTTGAAACATGTACAAAATAGAAAAAGTACATTTTTGAATGCTGCTTTTCTCACTATATTTGGCAGCTCTATTAATGTTCATAACAAATAACCATGAGTAAGAGGGAGAGTTCTTGATTCACATCTCAAAATTAGAGGTCCCTTGCTCTGCATTTGAATAATTAGCCAATTTGCTAATCCAAGACCTGATCTAAACATAAAGTTGTGGATTGGTACTATCCTGTACTATCCATAAATCTTTTCACAGCAGAGTTTAGCAATAACACTTAGACTTATAAACCACTTCATAGTGCTTTACAGCATTCTTGAAGTGGTTTACAGAGTCAGCATATTGCCCCCAACAATATGGGTCCTCATTTTACCGACTCAGAAGGATGGAAGGCTGAGTCGACCTTGAGCCTAGTAGAGAATCAAACTGCTGGCAGTTGGAAGAATTAGCCTGCAATACTGCATTTTAACCACTGCACCACCACATCTCTTTATCTCCTTAAAATGTACATATCCAATGTCATTTGTACTTCATTATGTTTTTGTTTCCTATAATTGGCATCCAACATCATATTAACACCTTTACAAACAACCTGCAGTAACATAGGATATTTGAAACAGGTAATTTAGAAGAGAATCTCCCCTTCCCCCCAACACACTCACTCTCTCTCTCTCTCTCTCATGCAATATCTGTTCCATTACTATTCTGTTTTAGCTTAATATATAAAACTATGTCACCCTATGACTGTGATGGTGAACCTATGATGCGCGTGCCACAGATGGCACACAGCGCCATTTGTGCCAGCACAAGAGCTGCAGGCAAACTTACCTCATTATGCATGCCCCCATCTCACAGCTGATTTTCGGCCTCCAGAGGCTTCAGGAAGGCTTCTACTGGTTTTTCAACTAGGTCTGTTTCATCACTTCCTGTTTTTCTGGAGATATTGGAAGCAACAAAACGGGCCTAGTTTTCAGCCTGAAAAGCCTGCAGAAGCCTTCCGAAAGCCTCTGGGAGGCCGAAAAAGGCCTCAAACCAGCAGAAAATCAGCTGTGAGGCGCAGTGCAGGTAAGGGGGTAGCAGGGTGGGTGGAGATTGCGCACGCAAGCATAGGGGGCATGGGGGGGGCACATTGCTTTCTAGGTGCTGGCACATGAGTGTGAGTGTGCAAGTGCACACACAATTTTTGGCACAGGAGCCCAAAAAGGTTAGCCACCACTGCCCTATGACATCTTGATGTAAATTCCCTGGTTCTCTACTAATGCCATGGAAAACCAATCCACTATGTCATTATTCTGTGTAGCCACACATCTGGACAATGGACATGTCATGAAAGAACAGTCAATATATTCAGTGCCAGCTAGCAATTCTCTTAAAACAATACATTTAAAGTTGATTCTGGATAAAGCATGGAATTCTTCAAACATGTAGTACAGGGTTGATGTATTCTACATAGTTTTCAAATAATATAGCTTAAAAGAAGACCCAACAGACCTGGTAAACAGACCACATCTCACATGTAGTTGATCTCAGGCCTAACACATAGTGGTATGCAAAGAGTTTCTTATGGCTAATATAAAGATAATCACATCTGAGCTGGCCTTCTGACAGTATGAAGCAACCAATTCAAAGCTGTATCTGGAGGACCAATCACAGGTGTTTAATAAAATTCTCTGCAAGATTCAAACTTCTATAGGACTATATTTTTAAGTGCTGTAAATGACAGCTGTGACAAATTAATTTGTACTGTAAAGATACAGACTGCTATCAGGAGGAACATTTGTTATGGCAAAGCAGTGTTTAATATTGTCATATTTAGTGATATCCTATTTATGGCAACTACTCAGATGTCCTTTTCAGTCTGATTGCATCCTGGTGCTTCACCAGCAACGAAGATATTTATTAAAACGCTAAAATGGATCGCAGGGATCATTTTTTTGGATGATCACAATATCACACCAGGAACATTACCAAAATATTTTGCATCCCGTTTTTATGAGAAGCATTCTGTAAAGCTTACTCTTACAATTATCACACAATACAAGATCAACGACATTACAATAAAAGTTTAATGGAACATCAATTACAATTCTTTACACAATGTTTACAGGGATTATGAAAATGTTTATAGTGGAAAAAGTGAATGACCTTGAAGGACAGGATCTGCTACCACAATTCACTAACAGTCAGATAAAAGAAATCTGATTCCCAGCCAATAAAGTAATCTGGGGAAATTACTTATTGCCTCAGATAGAGCACACATACACAATTCTCATAATGAAGGGGGAAAGTAGCACATTTGAACTTGCAACAACTATAAAAGTAGTGTTGATCTGAGTGGTGTTCGTTTTCTTAGTCTGATCTACTTGGCATGGCTGACAATTACTATGGAAGCACTACAGCAATATGTAATGGGCACAGACCTGGTGTATTTCAAGGAGAAGAGCTAGTAGAATCTGTAACAGTTCAGTCCATTGGTCATGCATGATAGGTGAGCCTCTCTCATCCAGAATCTAAATAATAATAATAATAATAACAATAACAATGACAATGACAATAACAATGGTAATAATAATGGTAATAATGGTAATACTTTATTGTCATTGTACATATATATGCAGTATTCACATACAACAAAATTCACATAACACCCTGAGACCAGACCCAAAATGCACACACGCATGACAATCCCCAAACACCCACCCATCCATCAAAATTCCCGGCCCCCTAAAACACACAAGCATCCATACAATAGACCAAGTAATACTGTACAACAGCTCATTGATGGAGGTCCTTAAGTTCATTGTTAAGTGCAATTATAGCTCTCGGATAAAAACTGTTCAGAAAACGTGTGGTTCGAGTTTTAATTGTTCTGTATCACTCCTTTCCTGAATTTTTACAGGACCATTGTGAAGACTTTTCAAGGTATTGAAATCCACTTCGTGATGCAGTTCCTTAGGAAGCCATTTCTGGATTTGAAGGTGCAAAACAACATTTCTCCTGTCTCCAACTTTATCTTTTTGTGGAATACTGCTGAGGAGGTAGTTGAGTTGCAGCTTCAAAGGTCCCTAGAAGACACAGATTATTTGGCACCTTTTCAGTTGGGTTTCAGACATGAGTCTCGTATCGAGATAGCACTAGCTGATGATCTCTAGCACCATTGGAATAATGGGGATACATTCATTTCACCATCTTTGATCTTCCAATGGCCTTTGATGGTATTGATCTTGGTATCCTTTTGGACAAGTTTAGAGGATTAGTGTAGCAAGCTGAGATGGAGAGCATCATTTTGAAAGGTTTATCCTTCTTCTTCCGGTTCCATTTGATGTTGATCTGGCGTGAATAAATTTGCCCCTAGATTCTTGTCTTGTGGAATTCTTCAGGGCTCTATTTTCTCCTCACTCTTATTTAACATGCACATAAACTGCTGAGTGAATTCATCCATCAGTACTGAGCAAAATATCATCAGCCTACTGATGATTCTCAATTACACATCATCACTCTTGGCCAACCCAAGTGATTTTGTCAAGGTTCTTTCCAAATATCTGAGAGCTTTATTGGCCTGCATAGAGAAGAATCAACTCTCACTTAACTCTAACCAGTTCTGTTAGTCTTAGGGCCCCAGATCTGGAGTATTTTCCAACATTACTTGTAGGTAGATAACATTTCCCTAGACAAAATTTATGTAGTGTGAAGATACTTCGAAATCTCATATTCTTGCTTAAAATGCAGGTTTGGTTACAATCACAAATACCTTGGTTATCTCCTATTTAATGACCAAGCAGCACATTAAGGCTGCTCTTCAAAGTTTAAACTACGCCATCTCCAATCTGATCTAAGTATAGTCTATAAAATCATACATTGCAATGTCCTACCTGTCAATGAATATTTCAGCTTCAACCATAACAATACAAGAGCACACAATAGATACAAACTCAAGGTTAACCGCACCAAACTTGATTGCAGGAAATAGGACTTCAGCAACAGAGCGATCGATGTCTGGAATACTCTACCTGACTCTGTGTTCTTCCCCAAACTCCCAAAACTTTAACCTTAGACTGTCTACTATTGACCTCACCTCTTTCTTAAGAGGTCTGTAGGGGGCGTGCATAAGTGCACCAATGTGCCTACCATCCCTGTCCTATTGTTTCTTTTTATTTTTCTTATATCCCCATCCAATAAATGCAAAGCCTGGGAAGGTTTGCAGAAGTAGGAAAGGATAGAGTTTATGAATGTATTTTCATGGAGAGAGTTAAAGAGAGAAATGTAATGAAACCACTGAATTTTCCAGCTGCCTAATTAAGGCCCTAAAATGAAATTTGTGGGTAGCATCCTGCTGATTCTAAGAGCTCTTAGTTTCCAAATAACTGTTACAATCACCCCCAGGAACCTTGTGATATAACAGTTTTTCTGAGCAGTGTTATAAATAAGATAGCAACTGCCTGCCTTAAGATACTGACCCAATACCACAATGGAAATAAATATTCTGAATGAGAACATAGCAGTTAGAGCTTCGGTAGTTTTACAGCCATTAACATACTGCACTGTCCCCTATTTCAATAATAATGACATGGTCTATAAAAATTGTGCTTCAAGATACGAAGTTACATGCCACAACCTAACAATCGAGGGTATTTTTTTTCCTCAAACTAAGTACAGAGGCCTGTTAGAAGAGAGATAAGGCTTTAAGCATAATCTTTGTATTAATACTCAAAAAATATCAATCTGATCCTTTGCTGACATTCATTTATTTTTATTTAAGTTGAGAGAAAACACACAGAGAGATAAAACAATTGATGGCCTCAGTCTTAAGGGAAACTTAAATGTCCAGAATCAGCAATGGTGTAATATAGGTTATCTCTCCTTAAAAATCATCTATTTATTTATTATTTTATAATATACAGTACAAAAACTACAAAAGAAAACAGTAGGAAAATAGGAGAGGAAAAAGGGAAGGAAAAAGTATGCGGTAAAGCAAAAAAAGAAAGAAAAGGCATTGACTTCTGACTCCCTTTGGGGTGCAGTAGAATAAGATAATAAATCAAACTTCAACTTTTTACTTTTTCATTAATAATATAAACTAGCCATTTCTATAAAACCTAACTGGCAAAACCCAAAATCAAAGTTTCGTTTTTTTCAGCTCAAGCACAAAGTCCAGAAGCGTTTTCCAAGAAACAAAAATAATTGTATTTTTTCTTTGATCAAAGCAGTCAATTTGGCCATCCCTGCCAACTCCATCAACTTTTGCAACCATTCATCCATTGTAAGAATCAAAGTATCCTTCCATTTTTGTGCGTAAAGTGATCTTGCTGCTGTCAGCATAATGCGAAGGCCCGGTCCCACTGGCCGACAGACACAAAACGTATGCATAAAGGACATAGCGGATGAGCAAAATTTCGGGGGTGGCTCCATCCATCATCATCTGCTCCAAAAAGTGGTGAAAATTTGCAAAAACAGAACAGAAAAGAACGGAAAAGAACGGACATGGGTAGTATGTAGTGGGTATGTTAAATGGATGTTCATAGGAAGCCTAGTGGATGACAGCGGATGGAAACGGATGATACCTCCAAAGGGGTTCCAGGGGAGAATTTCAAAGCAGACGCA